>JAHHUM010001377.1:0-56472 GCA_036173005.1 Crenichthys baileyi | reverse complement strand
AGGGGTTTTGGAAAAAAGGCAAAAGGGGTTTAAAACACCCGGGTCACAGTAAAATGTCAGCAGGCATATTTCATTTGATGTGAAAAAAACTGGCCTCTGTCTAATTACTTAGAAGAATTTTACAACCATTCATAAATAAGTCTGCACTTCTGACAGGGCCATCTGTTTTGTTAAAGGAGCTGAGTTTTTGATAACATATGTCAGTGGCTTGATTTAGTAGGTGACTTACAGTGATGTCTTTAAATAAAATTTGTATGTTGGGGATTTTGACCACTAGACAGCAGAGGACCAGCCTCAAACAAAGCTTCTCACATTGTAATGACTAAGTAATTAACTAACAGCTGTCTGTTTCATACATATTAAGTTACGTAATTAACGAAGAAAGGTTTTGCATTACAACTGAATAGAAACAAAAAATAATCCAAGCCATATAAATATATAATGTAAAGTCTTTTATTTCCATGATTTTTATCTACCTGACCTTTTTATTTTAGGTTTAATGCACATCTTAACTTTTTTGGAAATTGTTGTTTCCCGCCCCAAAACACAAAATTAAATTTTAAAAAATTTTAAATTTTCAATGCAAAAGGAGTCCAAATTTTGTGAAAGTGCTGTGGAGGAGCATACAATGGGTAGATGATTTAAAAAAGGCTTTGGCACAAATGTGTACAAAAATAATGGCATACACCCAAAGTGATACACTACAGAGTAAAAAAAAAAAGGTTTCTCACATTTTGTCATGTTACAACCACAAACTTCAACGTGTTTATAAGGATTTTATGTGATACACCTACACAAATTAGTGCATAACTGAAAAGGTGATGGAATACAATGCAATTTTTTTTCAAAGATAATCGAAAAGTGGGATACACATATTTTACCCTTTATCCCTGATATTTGTTAAAGATCCAGTAAAAACCCCAAACCCCTTCAGAGTCCCCTTATAAAGTAAATGGAATCCACCTGAAGGTAATTTGATCATGGTATACTAAATACAGCTGTTTGGTGATGGCCCAAGGTGTTTATTAGAGAACATTGGTGAACAAACAACATCACGAAGACCAATAAACAAACCAGAAGAGTCAGGGAGAAACTTGGGAAAACCCTTAAAGCAATGTTTGTTATAGAACAACATCTAGGTGAGATATTTTGTTGACAGGAAAACTATTAGTCAAATGTGGAGTTTGTTTTACAGAAGACTGGCAAGATGAATCATTTTACCATAAATACTCCTGTTTAAAGTTTGGCATGAGCCATTTAACAATTTTGTAAAGATGTGGAAGGGGGTGCTCTGGGCCAATGACATCAAAATTGAACTTATTTTCCAACATGCAAAGCATAGCATCCCTAACACACAATCCCTATGGTGATACACAGTGGTGGAGCATCTTTCCCCAATTTTTTCCATCCCCTTTGATTTAAAGTTTGGGGAAAATTTTAAAGAAGGGGGGGGTAAAATTTTCCTTTTCAAATGTGAAAAAGTTTGGAATTTGAAATTTGGAATTGCAAAGTTTGGTTCCACAAATTACTAAATAAGTTGGCTAAAACAAAAAAGCACAACACATTTTTTGGGATTTCTTTTTAAAAAACCCCTTTTTTGAATAAAATGCATCACTTTCTTTTACAACACAATTGTGCTCTATATTCTACTGGTTTATCACATCAAATCCCATTTAAAATATTTAACTTTATGGTCATAAAGTGACAAAATGTAAAGGAAGTTAAAGGGATATAAATAATTTTCAAGACACTCTATCCAAGGTAAAACAAAAATAAAACAATTTACTGCAAAAGAAGCCTTCAGGTAGGGTGAAAGTGATGCCATGTTTTTTGCACGTGCTGACATTCTTACTTTTTTTATTATGTTTTTAGTTGTTTTATGTTTCTGACTCAGACATTGGCTTGACTTTTTGGTTTCAGCTGCTGCATTTTTTGAGTTTAGATTTATTAACACAGAGCAAATAAATTGATGGTCACAGATAAGTTTTTCTTTTGAACACTTTTATAATTGCAACATTTTATAGACTCCCAGGAAGGAGCCACAGTATTAAAAAAAGATTAAATGATCTAAATCATTTAATTATTTAAATTAGTGTCATGAAATATTGGAATGTCTTGTTCTCTTCTCTTTCTGTCCAACTCACTTTTTGGATACACCAGCCAAAGTTTTAGATAGACTTTCTCACTTAAGGGGTCTCTTTATTTTCATGACTATTTACATTATAGATTCTCACCAAAGATAAGAAAACTATGAATGAACACACATGGTATTATGTGGTAAACAAAAAGTGTGAAATAACTCTAAACATTTTAATACTTACTTAATATATGTATATACACATACCCACTGTTTAGATATAAGTTTAAAGTAATCTTATTATTTCACCGACATTTAACCATAAGGTTAATTTTATTGTCTATAACAAAATAATTCTATTCAAATTATTCTATTTGGTCTTAACCACAAAGCTTTGAGCTTTATTTATTCCTTTTTTTTGCTTTTGAAAGTATTCCCTGATGATGAGATAGCTTTTTATTTGTGTCCAAAATGCATTACACATCCTCAATACTTTTTAAATGTATCAGATGGAGTCCATCTGTGCGTTTGTCATTGTCATATTTTACTGTCATGTTTTCTCTGGGCTTCCTCTCCTTTGAACTTTGAGGTGGAGGGCGGTGAAACACAGACGTGGCGCCCTATGAACGACCTGATCACAGAGATAAAGGGATGAGAGACAATCAAAGATAAAGAGAATAAAAGAGATGACGAGATGAAAGAAAGGATCGCTGCGTCACTGACTGAATCGCTCATTAGATCAGAACAGACCACATTCTGAGAAACGCCCAACGTTAGGAGACGACGTTGCGGTGTGCATCTTTTCCCATCCAAACTTTCCGTCTGCCTTTGGCTTCACACACATCTCTCCACTCTTGTTCCACAACACATTTCCATGACCTTTACAGAGGCCAAAACACAGTGTAAGAGAAAGGCTTGTGGCTACTAGAATATACTGTGACGTATATGAAACTGAAGGGCCATTTATTATCCTGTCACTGACTGTCAGTTACCCATTACCTCCCTCTTTGCTGAAGACCCTCTTCACTGAGGAGCTTTGTCAGTCTCAACATGTGCAACTAACAGTTTAAATTCAGCATTTGGGGTAATGATCCTTCTGGAATTTGAACTTACAGTGTGACAAGGTCACAAGATAAGATGTAGAGGGATTGGAAATAACAAATACAATTGGTCTCCTGATGAGGGATGAGGTGACTGTGTGGCCAAGGAGGGAAACCGATGGTTCAGTGTCAAATCTCAGAGAACACACCAACACTCTGGAGCTAGTTCTTGGGCCCTCTAAGCAGAAGCAGAAGTCTGCTTCTGGTGAGACAGAGTGGCTTCACAGAAACCCACACAAAGCTTAAAGGGATGGAGAGGAGTGAGGTGAATGAGCAGGCAGCGATTGAGACAAAATCTGCAGGAATGAAGCGGATAAAGAAGTGTTAAAAGGAGACGGATGTATTCCATGAACCATTCAGTCCCTTTCCCCATCACCCACATCATTGTTTGGTCTGTCAATCCGGCATGTAAACTATACAGGCCAGAAGGAAGGAAATGGCAAAGGATGAAGGATGAGAGCATGATACCTTCTCTGCTCAACTATTATTCTTCGTTAACCAGTTTTTTAGCACTGCTCAACCTTTTTGGTGGTTTCCATTAAGAAAGGAATCACCTTGGGTTTGCCAGGACCCCTAATCAAAACCAGACGTGTTGGAGCTTTTAATTGAAGCAAGATGGACCTCCATGTTGTACACAACTAGCTAAATGTGACAACTTATCCCATCACTTCAACAGTGTTTCCCAACGGACCGGAGACAAAAACATCCTTTCAGTAAGGGGGAATCTAGAGGTTTGTTAATATGGCTCTGGTTTCAGAGGGCTGTTATTGTTGAAACAACTCCAGACTATTATTTACAACCACATGAAGCTCTCTTTCTGCATTGCATTACTTGCATTGTGTTTGAGCGTTTTCATTTTCTCACTGGGTAATGTTATGGCCATTAGAGCAGTGTTTGCTTCAAGCTTGGGAGTTCCAGCTTGTGTGTCCAGTATTAAAATAGCTCTTTGGTCAGAGGAGCTTGCTTTTAGATAAAAGAAAACCAACTTCTGAATGAAAACGACAAGCTCAGAGTAGAGGATGTTATTTTTAGCTTCAGCCAAAACACCAGTTCGATTTTTGCTGCCAAAAAGGTAATGTTTTTATTTAGATTTCAGCCTTTATATAACTCAGACCTCTACTTTATTGTCCTGTTTCTCTCATGCATTAAAACAAAAAACAGAACCAACCGTCTACCTGCTATTTTGTTTTCTTTTGAAACCTTCTCCTAATCCACTGTAAGTGCCTGGGTTCCTTTAAAAAAAGAATATTAATAATTTGGAAATGTGGCTTCTCTGGCTCCCACTGTGTGCTTTTCTTTTGTTGCTCATTTCCTTCTCAAAGCTCCCTTGATGTGGGGCTTGTTTTGCTGTTTTTAGTGGAGTGTGGGACCTCAGTGAGTTATAAATCCGGCCCCTTACCATACACCCTCTCTGACCTCTGAGATCAGTAGGCAAAATTAAATCACCTAGCTTGGTTGGAATTGAGATTCACTCAGTGTGGGCTAACAGTAAAAGTCAACTGAGAAATCTGAAAACCAAGCATCTTTGTCATTCAAACTTTGCTTGTATGACGGACAGAAAAAAGTTACCTGTTTAGAGATTTCGTAAAGCATGGCGAATATGTAAATCCAAAGGGTGTGTGCTGAAATGCAGGAAACATGTAATCACCCACAAATTGTTTCCCACCCAGGCAGATTTACACAAGGCTAAGTCAATGAATTCTCTGGCAGTAGGAATCCAGAGTCATCAGGGCCATGACCACAGGAATGAAGAATATCCTCAAGGGATGGAGATAAGAGAGAAGAAATTAAAGAGTGGTGCAGATGATTGGCGAACATTTATTGGCAATGCATATTCAATGAAATTACTGTTGATAAATTATCTTGTCTGAAAACAGTTTTTTAATATTATTATTTTGGCTTATTTGAGATAAGCCAATAACTTTTTTTTTTTGCAATATTGTAACGTCTCCTGCCTGATGCATATCTTTTTGAATCCTGAAAATACATTACAAAAGTAGAGGGAAGGAGTGGGAGCACTCTCGGTACAAATGGTCCTGCAGTAGATGGGACTATGTCTCCCTTCTGGTCTGAGAATACCCTAGGATCCAACAAGATGAACTGAAAAGTATCCCTGAAGAAAGAGATGTCTGGATTTTGCTCCAGGACCTGGTGACCCAATCTTGGAAGCACAGACGCACAGAGGGATGGATGCTCAGATGATTAGATGATGGCTGAATTGACAGATGTATGAATACCAACTTTAGACAGACAGGTAAGAAATAATGTCTGGAAATACAAATATTTTTCCATACGTTTCCAGACCTGGAAAATATTTAAATCAAATTACATACTTTCCAGACTGTGGGAACCCTGTCTATAATTCCCACACAGAGTGTTGCAGTGCAGCTGTGGGTAAGCAGGGGCAGTCATGGTAGGGAGAAGGGAGGATAGAGTGAGGCCCTGGGTAGAGGGGCTGATTATTAGTTAAAAGGAGAACAAACTAAGGGTTTCAATATGTCCCACAGCATTCTAAAGTGAGACAACTGAGTAAGAGAAGCAAATTTAGTCTGCCACAAGGAGAGACTGTTTGCATTTTCAAATTGTTATTCTGACCAACTGTTTATTCTGCCATCTTCAAGTCCTCCTTTTGCTCTTTGCTGTACAAAGCCTCATCCTCTAACTCTTTTTACCCCAAGGAGGTCAGCTGCGGTGTATAAAATCAAACATTAAATTTATTCTTGAGAAATAGGAAAAAGAAAAAGTTCCAGTGAAAACCACACATGTGGGGAAATGTTTCATTATGAATAACATAGCATGCAAGTGTACAATCCTTCAAAGCTAAAGGTATTGACTCAGTCAAAGGCAGCTGAAATATTGCAAACTTCCATTCAATGAGTCATGAAAAACATATATACATTCAGCGTGCTTGTACCACACACAGCTTCAAAGCATTTGGTCAACCAGATGACAAGAGGAACTTCACTCCAATTGGTCCACAGAGTGTGCTGCTGTGTGTGAAACATCTTTCTGTTTGTTCTTTAAATTATGGTAAGGGTAATGACACAGACAGTGATGACAGACACCAAAGCACTCCACTATCATCACAATCTATTGGCTCCAAAATGAAAGCAGAGTAGCTCTCGGAGTCATAAGTGTATAACAGACAAAAGCATTCTAGAGCGCTTCCACATTTATCTTGTGATTTTTGATCAAAACAAGGAGTGGCAGAGAAAAGTTATTGATTGCCTCCCATTCCTTGTGAAGTGGATGGGCCCAAAACAAATAAAACCTAATTAAATGTAGTTGTGGTTAGGCGCAGCACGAACAGATTTCTGATCTCCACTTAAAATAGAAGACCACTGAACATGTGACGGCGTGAATGATCAAACCGCATGATGATGACTGACTGTCAAATATTCAGCCAACCACAAAAACGCATTAATATTATATATTACGTTTACGAAAGAGGAGGAAGCAGCCCGTAGACGACTGACTTCTTTTGACATGAAACACCCGCTCAACTTCATTGAATATGTCTGATTAGTCTGGATTCCTTCCACTGTGCTCGAGGGACCCTTCCCAACTCTGAGCCGTTGAAACAAACAGGGAGGTCCCTTAGCACGGTGCTTTGGACAAAGGTTAAAGCAACATCCTCAAGCACTATTCATTTTGGAGAATCCATTCTACTTGCTGGCTTTGATCCTCTCTCGAGCCCTCTGCCCCTCTTTCTCTGTTTCGTACTCAGATTAGGTAACGTGCAAGTTGTTTTTTGCGAAAGAAAGAGTGTGAAGGAAAGCAAAGTTCACTGTGAAAACTGAAGGAAAGAATCTCCATAGGTTTTGACTTACAGTGAGCTGGAACCTGAACCCACAATGGCCAGTGCAAAAGAGGCACGAGAAGTTTAATCAGCACCCTAATTATTTTAAGAGTGAACTTGTGTCTGAAGTTCAGCTGCTAAAGGCCCCTGAGGGAAGCCTATCCCTTAGGCTGTTTACCTCCACTGGAGCTGTTTACTTGACCGTCTATGATTTAGAGGCATAACCAAATAAAACATCCAGTGAAGTTCAAACAGCTAGTGACGCATAAAGGGTGTAATAGAAGGGACAGTACTGTGTTCGATGATGGCTTACAGCTGGACCTCCCCACGTCACCTAAAGCAATGAAGATGAACTAAGTAGACCAGATACCCAAAGTTGTTCTTTCCCAGACACATAAAATTGTTTAACTGGGTGCCGATCAAAATGTTCATTTTAGTGGAACTCTGTATAATTCAATAATTTAAGAGGGTCCTCTGTAAATTAGTGTTGAGTCCCTGATTTGCGCATAAAATCGTGTACCAAGTCTGGGACATATTTCATCATATTTCAACATTGTTAGCATTTGGCCATTTGTACAATGTTGTTTATGTTTTGACAAGGGGAGCATTGTTGTGTAGCAACGGATCTGTTTACATAATTTCTTGATGTTGTAAGCACTTACATAATGGCCCCATTCATTTGGATCGAACTGCAGCTCCCTTCAAGGCCCCTGGACCTGCAAACAACTGGACACACACCCAACAATCTGCTGGCTCACACTGCTTGCCAGAAACCTACCTCTGCCACACATCAGGACTGGAAATGCTATCTTGAGAAAATGGATGTGGGGAAGGAAAGCAGAGAAAATAGAAAGAATTGATTTCATCCCATATACAGTTTCAGATTCACCTAGCACATGTTATGGATCATGTGACATGCAGTAGACACATGTTAGGCGAATGGCAGCCAGAGCATGATTTTGTTGAGGCTACTCCTGCAGCAGAGGAATCATCTGAGAGGGCATAGTTTAGATCATGTTCTTTCAAAGAATGATGTCATCCCTTTTTTGAATTAACAGTCTTGACTGCTCAGGTCACATTAAATAAAAAAACATCTTGCACCACTTCAAATTAGTCCTTCTTAAAACAAAATAGCAGTTGAAAATTGCACTTGTCATAAGTGTAAATCTACAATGGCAAGCCTTTCTAGGGTTTCAGTGAAAAACAGTCTCCTTCTTTAACTTTCATACATCAGTGCACTGCAAAAGTATTCATGCCCTTCGATCTTTACCACTTTTTGTCACCTTACAACGACAAATTTAAATGTACTGTATTTGGATTTTAAGTGATAGACCAACACAATGTAGTGCATAACCTAGAAGTAGAAGGAGATTATGGCTTCAAATTCTTTTTACTCAAAAAATTCTGAAAAGTGTGGTGTGAATTTTGAATCAGTGTCCCTGAGTCAAAACTTTGTAGAAACACACTGTGCTGCAATCATAGCTGCAAGTCTTATGGGGTGTGTCTCTACCAGCTTTGCATATCTAGAAACAGGAAACTTTGACCATTTTTCTTTGCAATGTAGCTTAAGTTCTGTTAGACTGCAGAAAAGAGCCACTTTCAAGACTTGCCGTATATTAAATTTAGGTTAAGACTTTGACTTCCCCATATACTATATAAATCTGATTTGGTCTAAACCATTTCATTGGACTATTAACTTTGCTAGGGTTGTTGTTCAGTTGTTGGAGGGTAAACCTCTGCTCCAGTCCTAAATCTTTTGCTGCCTACAAGACGTTTTCTTCCAGGACTACCCTGTGTGTGACTCCATTCTTCTTTCCATCTCCATCAACTCTGACCAACATACTTGTTCCAATTTTAAAAAAACAACCATGGCATGATACTTCGTCAGGATCCCTGACCTGCCAGATGTGTTTCTTGGTCTTCACGATGCTGTTTCTTTTCATTAATATTTTCTAAAAAAAATCACACTGACATAAAATTATATACAGGTGCACTCAATTGACCAGTTGGTAGACTTCTGAAGGCAGATGGTTCCAATGGATTTTTTTCAGGGGTAGGCAAGTTATGGTGGCATAATAACTGATTTTCACACTTACAAACCTTTGAAAATCATCCATCATTTCTTCCCACTTCACAGTTATGCACTACAGGGGTTGGACAATGAAACTGAAACACCTGTCATTTTAGTGTGGGAGGTTTCATGGCTAAATTGGACCAGCCTGGTAGCCAGTTTTCACTGATTGCACATTGCACCAGTAAGAGCAGAGTGTGAAGGTTCAATTAGCAGGGTAAGAGCACAGTTTTGCTCAAAATATTGAAATGCACACAACATTATGGGTGACATACCAGAGTTCAAAAGAGGACAAATTGTTGGTGCAGGTCTTGCTGGCGCATCTGTGACCAAGACAGCAAGTCTTTGTGATGTATCAAGAGCCACGGTATCCAGGGTAATGTCAGCATACCACCAAGAAGGACAAACCACATCCAACAGGATTAACTGTGGATGCAAGAGGAAGCTGTCTGAAAGGGATGTTCGGGTGCTAACGCGAATTGTATCCAAAAAACATAAAACCACGGCTGCCCAAATCACGGCAGAATTAAATGTGCACCTCAACTCTCCTGTTTCCACCAGAACTGTCCGTCTGGATCTCCACAGGGTCAATATACACGGCCGGGCTGCTATAGCCAAACCTTTGGTCACTCATGCCAATGCCAAACGTCGGTTTCATTGGTGCAAGGAGCGCAAATCTTGGGCTGTGGACTATGTGAAACATGTATTATTCTCTGATGAGTCCACCTTTACTGTTTTCCCCACATCCGGGAGAGTAACGGAAGCCCCAAAGAAGCGTACCACCCAGACTGTTGCATGCCCAGAGTGAAGCATGGGGGTGGATCAGTGATGGTTTGGGCTGCCATATCATGGCATTCCCTTGGCCCAGTACTTGTGCTAGATGGGCGCGTCACTGCCAAGGACTACCGAACCATTCTTGAGGACCATGTGCATCCAATGGTTCAAACATTGTATCCTGAAGGCGGTGCCGTGTATCAGGATGACAATGCACCAATACACACAGCAAGACTGGTGAAAGACTGGTTTGATGAACATGAACGTGAAGTTGAACATCTCCCATGGCCTGCACAGTCACCAGATCTAAATATTATTGAGCCACTTTGGGGTGTTTTGGAGGAGCGAGTCAGGAAACGTTTTCCTCCACCAGTATCACGTAGTGATCTGGCCATTATCCTGCAAGAAGAATGGCTTAAAATCCCTCTGACCACTGTGTAGGACTTGTATATGTCATTCCCAAGACGAATTGATGCTGTATTGGCCGCAAAAGGAGGCCCTACACCATACTAATAAATTATTGTGGTCTAAAACCAGGTGTTTCAGTTTCATTGTCCAACCCCTGTATGTTGTGTTGGTCTATGACATAAAAATCCAAATAAAACACCCTAAACTTTGTGGCTCTAACCAGATAAAATGTTAAAAAAAAAAGTTAACTGGTCTGAAGGCTGTGGCCAGGCATTGTATTTAAGTGAATATCTAATGGTTTAAAAAAGAAACATTTGCAGAATCACAAAATGACAAGACTTCTTAACTTTTGACCCTGATATTTTTAAATTGCTAATCAATTTCAGAGTTAAAAAGCAACTACTCTTGAGTTTCTGGAAGGTTGTTGCATAATTTAATTTAACTGAATTGCTTTAAATTAACTTTTAAAAAGCACATCCATAGGTGTATGATTACCTCGCAAATGTTTCTACATTTTGTTTTTCAAACTCGAATGAACATCAGACACATTGTTTCATATCCAGTGTGTAAATCCCCTCCACAATTAACAAATTGTGTAATTGCCTTGGGATATATTCATCAGTCAGCAGTTTCTCTCTACATGCCAATAGCCAGTTTCACCTTTATCTCAAAGATTCTTGAGAAAAGGTTAGTGAACTGTATGATAATTTACAGAGAAATTATCAGACTGAAAGGTTTGTGATTTCAGAGCATATCAAAGCACTCAAGTACAAGTTCTGCATCCCTATGCAACAGAATGTTCCCATTTCTGTCAATATTGCGCAATTGACCAAAGGATGTCCTACAAATTTGCTTAATTTGCAAGTTAAGAGACGTATGCTGGTCAAAAATAATCTTTTATCATTGTTATGCCAATGCCAAAAGTCAGTTTCAGTGGTGCAAGGAGCGCAAATCTTGGGCTGTGGACAATGTGAAACATGTATTGTTCTCTGATGAGTCCACCGTTACTGTTTTCCCCACATCCAGGAGAGTTACGGTGTGGAGAATCCCCAAAGAAGCGTACCACCCAGACTGTTGCATGGCCAGAGTGAAGCATGGGGGTGGATCAGTGATGGTTTGGGCTGCCATATCATGGCATTCCCTTGGCCCAATACTTGTGCTAGATGGGTGCGTCACTGCCAAGGACTACCGAACCATTCTTGAGGACCATGTGCATCCAATGGTTCAAACATTGTATCCTGAAGGCGGTGCCGTGTATCAGGATGAGAATGCACCAATACACACAGCAAGACTGGTGAAAGATTGGTCTAATGAACATGAAAGTGAAGTTGAACATCTCCCATGGCCTGCACAGTCACCAGATCTAAATATTATTGAGCCACTTTGGGGTGTTTTGGAGGAGTGAGTCAGGAAACGTTTTCCTCTACCAGTATCACGTAGTGACCTGGCCACTATCCTGCAAGAAGAATGGCTTAAAATCCGTCTGACCACTGTGCAGGATCTGTATATGTCATTCCCAAGACAAATTGATGCTGTATTGGCCGCAAAAGGAGGGCCTACACCATACTAATAAATTATTTTGGTCTAAAACCAGGTGTTTCAGTTTCATTGTCCAACCCCTGTAGGTCTAGGGTCAGAAAAAATGCTCTACAGAGTACTGTCTGCCAAAACCCACCACCACAACGACAGTTTCTTCCCCCAGGCTGTTTCTCTGATGAACACTTGACAGTCACAGTTCCAGAACAACACCATGGGTGCTTGGACTAATCTCACATTATCTTCTCTGTAAAGTCACTTGTGGAATATATGTACATTTTAGTAGTTAATTTATATTTTTTTATTTCCATTTATATTGAAAAAAAAAAATAATAATCTTCACTGAGAGCAAAGTGTACTGGAGTCAAATTCCTTGTTAGTGTGCACAAACTTGGCAATGAAGCTGATTCTGATTGTGAAATTTACTTGCATTTAGAAGAAATTCCCAGCTATAGAATTTCACTTAAGATAGATATTTAAGTGTTTTAAATTACCCAGCCAGATTGTCAGATTTTAAAAACACTGTTCACAGAATGTTTTTTTGAAACCAGGACACATCCAGGTAATTACCTCCGCTTGTCATTGGCATACTTGTCAGTGCGAGGTCCTTTAGAGCGTCTGGGAACAGATTGTGTACAGACTGTCAAACTGATGCAATGGAAGTGATCAGATATAAAATCCAGATCTGAATGGGGTCTTTCTTTCAAAGGGCTCAGGGCAGAATACAACCTTTATTTTATTAGACTTTTGAAGCATAAAAGCAATAATTTTGCTAATTTTAAAGCAGGTCTCCTATACATGTTTATTATCCAGCAAAATATGTGTTTCATCTGATCTACTAATGCAAATTTAAAAAAAACAAATACATTTGTCTAAGCATATGGCCCTGGGGAATACCACAGCTATAAGTGAAAAATTAATTATTTACATTGTGAAATTATTTACAATCTTGAAGATAAATAAGTCATACACACTTCTAGCTTGGTTCCATTAATCCTAACACAGTGTTTAAGATTTGGTAATACTATGACCCAGCTTAACAAAGGCCATCCTGAGCTTGAACAGGAAAAGTATTGATCAGGGGTCTCCAACCTGCGGCTCCAGAGTCGCATGTGGCTCTTTCAGCCCTCCACTGTAGCTCTTAATAACTTTGGCCAGAAATGCTAAAAAAAGTTTTAAAATGTAAAGTAATTAAAAAATACCAACTTTAGCAATTTTTCTGAGATGTTTTCATGCAATTTATGCATAATATTTCCACAAAGAATGAAATTAACAGTGCAATGAATATTCTTCTTTTATCAAATATTTTTTGTCAATACGTTACAAACAACATACTTATTTGAGGTCATTTGAATATCCCTTTGAAAAAAAATTTATTAAACAGAAACAAAGAAGTTTTCAAATATCTAAACCAATTTTCTATAGCAAGTATTATAAAAACTAGCTATTTTTATTTTGAAGAGTCGTGTTGCTTTTGTGGCTCTAAACAGATTTTGGTTACCTGGACCAAAGGCAAAAATGGCTCTTAGGGTTGTATATGTTGCCTTGCAAAGGTATTCACCCCTGTGGCTTTTTACCAACTTTGTTACATTCTAACCTGTAATTTAGACGTTTTTAACCTTATTTTATGTGACGGTTCTGCACAAAATAGTCTAAGTTGGTTAACTGAAATGAGAAAAAGATATCAAAAAAAAGAAAAGAAAACTGAAAATTGCCATGTGCATATTTATCCACTCCCTTTGCTATGAAGCTCCTAAAAAGTTCTGGTGCAACCAATTACCTTCAAAAGTCACATAATTAGGGAAATGAAGTCCATCTGTGTGCAGTCTAAGCGTCACATGGTCTGTCACTAAACACACCTTTTCTGAAAGGCCCCAGAGGCTGCAACACTACTAAGCAAGAGGCATCACATCATGAAGACCAAGTGGCTGTGCAAACAAGTCAGGGACAAAGTTGTTGAGAAATACAAGTCAGGGTGGAGTAAAAAAAAAAAAATCCAAACCTTTAATGGTCCCCTGGAGCACCATCAAATCCATTATCTTCCAATGGAAAGCACATTGTACCACAACAAACCTGCCAAGAGTCAAGTCAAGTTTGCTGTTTTTTGGCCCCCAACCAAAACTCACAAACTAGGCAAGGAGGGTATTAATCAGAAGGCAGCACCGAGACCTAAGGTAACCCTGAATGAGCTCCACAGCACAGACTGCAGTATCTGTCCATAGGACCACAATAACTCATAGTGTTAAAAACACAAAGGCACATTTTAAGTTTGCCAAAAGGCATTCGGGCGTGTCCCCAAATGGAGGAAGTTACTCTGGTCAGATAGGACTAAAACTGAAGTTTTTGGCCACCTGGGAAATCTCAACAGTGAAACATGGTGGTGGCAGCATGATGCTGTGGGATGTTTTTCAGCAGCAGGGACTGGGAAACTTACACTTGAAGATCACAGTCCACATGTCAAAACAGCCCAACATGAAGGAGGTGAATTTTTGGGGGTGGGGGGTCGGTTATGCATGCTCAAGTTTGCTGGTTTTTTGTCCTATTTGTTGTTTGCCTTACAATAAAAAAAGCAATAAATCTATGAAGTTGTAGGCATGTTTTGCAAATTAAATGGTGGAAACTTTCAAACAAACGCTTTAATTCCCTTCCAATTCCCTCAATTATGGCATCCCCTCCCGAAAACACTTTATTTCCTCCTGGGGGAAATTTTGAGATGTTTTCATGCGAGAAGAGATATGTATGCCCTTCAAAAGATCCTGAGTTTGTAATATAATTGCCAAACCTCCAAAAGGAGGCAGTCAGGAGGTGTCCTGATCAGATGACTGAACTCATGTTATCGCTGATTGTATCCAGATGTTTTTTTTTTTTTTCAGTCATGATCAAAATCTCATGATCACATGTAAACGAAGATAGACAAGTACATTTTGTTTTGTTGCTTGAGATCAAAATTCAGCTCCACTGTACAACGATGGTCATGGTTTCAGGAGGCCAAAAGAACCAGCTCTTTTTTCCTCTTTAAAGAATTTCTGTAGATGCTGCCACTAATATCTTGGACATTTTTAGAATGTTCTTAGCATAAACTCATTTGATCCCTTTGAAATTATGATCTGCAGAAACATTTTACATGTATCTTCTATAACACCCTGACAAAGATGTGTAGATGTGTCATTTCGTGTTTGTCTTTAGATATGTATACCCATGGAAGGCGCCTTAAAATAGAAGAAAGGAAGAAATTAAATTAAAGGGGGAGGAATGAAATGAGCAGAATACTAAAAATACATTTTTACAGATGCATTTGTCGGTCCAAGGTGTCTTTGCTTCACTAGCACACCTTCTCAAACAAAGCACCATCAAAAATGATCAGCCAACCATAGGTAAGTGGCTAAATTTGGACACTTACAACGCGAGAAGTGCAGACAACAGGCAGAGAAGAAAGGAAGAAACATCATGAATATCAATCTTTTTAATCCTCACAAAAACACTATGAGGGCTGGTGATGCACTAAAATGTTTTTTTGGAAGTAGCAGTACAAAGACAAAGCAACCTTACAGCTGAAAATTCATATAAATCCATCTAACATCACTCACCAAGGCGTTTCCTCTTAAGAAATAGAGGACTGTTTCATTCTGAAAATGTGATAGTCTCACACTCTGTTTTACTGTTGCACTCTCACTCTATTTACCATTATGCGTAATCACACACACCAGCTCAAACTACATTAACACATACAGAATTGTGTTCTCAGACACCAGTTACAGATATTCCTGCTGTGGTTGAAGGGTGGAGTGGGGAAAACAGTGGACCAAACCAGGTTTAAAGTTAGAATTGTGTTGTCATATGAAAATGACCTCAGTTCTAAATTGAGAGAGGTACTGATGGAGACTTTGGATCATAGTATGGTGGGGACGGCCTCCCGATGTTTCTCTCACTGTATGATAATAATCTCATATAACCGAATGACATGATTGTACAAAGTCTGGCAAAGAGAGATGCCACATGACGTAAGTCTCTGACTCCGTTGCTTCCTTTTTGATGCCAATGAGTCCACCTAACACTGATGGATCCAAGCAAAATGATTTCATTGTAGGGCTCCAATCCAATTACACATGTCCTGTTGCATTTACAGCACAGTACTGATGAGTCCTAATTTTTTTTTAATCCAAACTAGAAGCTGAAGGGGAATCTTTATAATGTCTGTCATGGAATAAAAAACCAAGAGTAATCAAACAGATTACTTGGCTCTACACTGGCTAAGCCCTGCCAGCAGTGTGGCTTTCACGCTGGTAAATATTTGCTGTGAGTTGAGTAGCATGGCATCGGCACATCAGAGGGATATTTTGTGTTTCCCAAACATTAGCCAGGTGACGTCAGGGGGCCTTAATGAGGTTTAACAAGCCCAGCCAGTCCAGCATCACCCCATAAACAACCTCGATACAACCTGTGTCCCCTGTTCAAGTCTTTTGGGGCACAATGGAGCAGAACACCCTTGCAATTTGGCTGTTTTCCATGTTATTTTAGTGTAACAAAGAGAATTAAGCTCTGCAAAGAGTTTCATTGTTATTAACATCATTTTGATGTTTGCACCTTCACCACATTTCAGATGTGGGGCAACTTAGTGTTGACCTACTGAAAACTTGGTAAAAGAAAAATTACAGACTGGAAAGCTCATAACATCATCACTCGAAAAGTACAGCAGCTGTCAGAGTGTTTCCTACCTTGTCATGTTTGTTAGCCTATCGAAAAACGTGTACAGGTCTAAATGTGAGAATATGAAGTAAATTCTAAGGAACATTAAAACCCCTCATGCATTTGGAGCATGTGTGTCGCTTTTGATGCAATCCCATTTAGAATAGTGTGTGTATACAAGAGGGTGTAAAATTAATTGTGCCAGAATAGGGGACGTTACAATTGCTGTGATGTTCCAGTCAAATGTTTTTTTCAATATTTAAGTATCAACTGACCTTTTGGGGCACCAGCTTCCCCGCAACCCACTATGGAAGACGCGGTTTAGAAGATGACTGATTGATTGACTGACCATTTGGAAGTGAAATTCAATTCAATTCAGTTTATTTATATAGCGCCATTCACAACACATGTTGTCGCACTTCACAAAAGTCATGTACATACATTCCAATTAATCCTAACCATTGAACAGTGCAGTCAGATTCATTTATTTATTCAAATTGAATAAAAAGTTTTTCTATTTAGGGAAACCCAGCAGATTGCATTCAGTCAGTGACTTGCAGCATTCACTCCTCCCGGATGAGCATGTAGAGACAGTAGACAGCCACTGGCGTTGACTTTGCAGCAATCCCTCATACTGAGCATGCATGTAGCGACAGTGGAGAGAAAAAACTCCCTTTTAACAGGAAGAAACCTCCAGCAGAACCGGGCTCAGTGTGAGTGGCCATCTACCACGACCGACTGGGGGTTAGAGAGAATAGAGCAGAGACACAAAAAGAACACAGAAGCACTGATCCAGGAGTACTTTCTATGGGAAGGAAAAGTAAATGTTAGTGGATGTAGCTCCTTTAGTCATTTCATCTAGAAAGAAAGAACAGATAAACTTTGAGACAGTTTTCAAAGATAGAGTCTGAAAGAGAGCTATAAATATAGATATATATAGATATAATTAGTTACAGTAAAAAGTTCAAGAATCCTTCATGAGGACCACTAAATCGAGGCACGTGACATTCGCCCGGTACGGCGGAGCCGGGGTCGGAGCCCTCGGCCAGGGATGTATTCAACTCCCACCTCCGAGAGAGCTTTGACCAGATTCCGGGGGATGTTAGAGACATAGAGTCCGAGCGGACCATGTTCTCCGCATCTATTGTCGATGCTGCTGCCCGTAGCTGCGGCCGTAAGGTCTGCGGTGCCTGTGGCAGCAACCCCAGAACCCGGTGGGGGGACACCGGCAGTAAGCGATGCTGTCAAGCTGAAAAAATTAGTCCTATCGGCTGTGGTTTGGGGCTTGTGGGACTCCTGAGGGGGCTGAGGGTACCTTGAGGCCAAGCGTGCTGCGGCCCAGCTGTGGCAGAGGCAAAAATCGGGCCTAGGAGGAGTTCGGTGAGGCCAGGAGAAGGACTACCGGGTCGGGCCCCCGAAGCGATTCTGGCAACAGTCCGGCGCCTCAGGGGGGGGAAGCAGTGCTTCGCCAACACTGTTTAAAAGTGGGGGGGGGCTGCTGACCTCGACTGGGGACATTATCGGGCCAGTGGAAGGAGTACTTCGAGGATCTCCTCAACCTGCCTTTCACGCATTCCCGGGGGGAAAACAGAGGCTGGGGCCCGGGGGTTGGACTCTTTCATCACCCAGGCTGAAGTCACCGAGGGGGGTTAAAAAAGCTCCGCGGGGGGCAAGGCTTCGGGGTGGATGAGATCCGCCCTGAGTACCTTAAAATCTCCTAATGTTGTGGGGCTGTCATGGCTTACATTGCTTTTTAAACATTGCATGGCGGTCGGGGACAGTACCTCTGGACTGGCCCAGACCAGGGGGGTGGTCCCCCTTCATAAGAAAGGGGGACCCCCCC
Source organism: Crenichthys baileyi (assembly GCA_036173005.1). Lineage (NCBI taxonomy): Eukaryota > Metazoa > Chordata > Actinopteri > Cyprinodontiformes > Goodeidae > Crenichthys > Crenichthys baileyi. Next base: position 38,178 of record JAHHUM010001377.1, on the reverse strand, counting down.
CGGAGGGTGTGTTCCAACTACGGGGGATCACACCCTCAGCCTCCCTGGTAAGGCCTACGCCAGGGTATTGGAGAGGAGAGATTTGGCCGATAGTCGAACCTCAGCTTCAGGAGGACAGTGTGGTTTTGTCCCGGCCGTGGAAACACTGGACCAGCTCTAACCCTCTACAGTGTACTCGAGGGCTCATGGGATTTTGCCCAACCGGTTCACATGTTTTTTGGGACCTGAGAAGGCATTCGATTGTGTCCCTCGTGATGCCTTGTGGAGGGTGCACAGGAGTATGGAATCGGGGCCCTTTATTAGGGGCCATCGGTCCCCGACGAGGGAGCAGGGGGTTTGGTCCGCATTGCCGGCACTAAGTCGGATCTGTTCCCAGTGCATGTTGGGACTCCGGCAGGGCGCCCTTTTTCACCCGGTCCGTTTTAAAATTTTTTGGAAGGATTTCTTAAAACAGCCAAGGCGGGGGGGTTTTGGTTTGGGGACCAGTGGATTTGTTTTCTTTTTTCAGATGACGTGGTCCTGCTGGCCCCCTCTAGCCAAGACCTACAGCATGCGCTGGGGCGGTTCGCAGCCGAGTGTGAAGCGGCTGGGATGAAGATCAGCTCCTCCAAGTCAGAGACCATGGTACTCGACCGGAAAAGGGTGGCTTGTCCTCTTCAGGTTGGAGGGGAGTTCCTGCCTCAAGTGGAGGAGTTCAAGTATCTCGGGGTCTTGTTCACGAGTGAGGGAAGAATGGAGCGGGAGATCGACAGACGGATCGGTGCGGCTGCCGCAGTAATGGGGGCACTGTGCCGGTCCGTTGTGGTGAAGAGAGAGCTGAGCCGAAAAGCGAAGCTCTCGATTTACCGGTCGGTCTTCCTACCCTCACCTATGGCCATGAACTTTGGGTCATGACCGAAAGAACGAGATCCCGGATACAAGCGGCTGAAATGAGCTTCCCCAGTAGGGTGGCCGGGCACTCCCTTAGAGATAGGGTGAGGAGCTCGGCCATCCGGGAGGGGCTCGGGGTAGAGCCGCTGCTCCTCCACATCAAGAGGAGCCAGTTGAGGTGGCTCGGGCATCTATACCGGATGCCTCCTGGACCCCTTCCTCGGGTGGTGTTCCAGGTACGTCCCACTTGGAGGAGGCCTAGGGGACGGCCCAGGACACGCTGGAGGGACTATGTCTCTCGGCTGGCCTGGGAACGCCTTGGGCTCCCCCCGGAGGAGCTGGAGGAGGTGTCTGGGGAGAGGGACGTCTGGGTGTCTCTGCTGAGTCTGCTGCCCCCGCGACCCGGTTCCGGATAAGCGGAAGACGACGAGTACGAGTACGAGTAGTTACAGTAAAAGCTCAGTCAACTGCTATATCTAGGAGAGAGAAAGGGTTAAACACTGAAAGACAGGGCCATGTGGATCATCGGTAGAAGGTGAGCATTAAGTTGTTGCCAGCCGAAGCTTGGACGATGCCCCACTCCAGAAAGGTGTCACAGGTAGACACAGAGTCAGGCCAGGTGTAGCTTCAAGGAAGAGAAAAGAGAGAAAACATAAAGTCAAAAACTGAAATAAGAGCAAATAATGCAAAATTGAAGAGTAGTGTGAAAATGTAGCGATGAGATTGAAAGTGGTCACTATGTCCTCCAGGAGCCTAAGTCTATAGCAGCATAACTACAGAGATAGTTTTAGTTCAGTTTATTTATTTATATAGCGCTTATTTACAACAATGTCATCTCAAGGCACCCCACAAAGGGTCCGGAACGGCGCGGGGCCACCGGGGAGGCCAGACCGAACCACCGAGTGCCAGAGCCCGGCCACCCCAGAACGGGCCACGTGTAGGGGCACTAAGTAAAATAATAAACAGATAAAGTTTGTCCATCTAGAGCCCACTGATGACCATTGTTATACTAAAAACCACAACAATTGGGATACCTCTCTCTGTCAGGTTGATTATAACCATTGGAAAAGAGAAGGGGTCATACAGGTAGCAGAAATGGAGGGTGTGTTTGCACCTCAACCATAACTGAGCCGGTTTAGGCTAAACCTGACTCACTCTTACTCAATCCAACAGGGAGGGAGGAAGCTGGAGGTAAAAAATAAGGAAGATAGCTCAGGACCATTAAACCTGCCTCCTATGAATAATTACCTTCTTTTTCAAGGGGGCTGCATTGTCTAATGCATCACGCAATGATGAAGTAACACTATGAACAAGAGAAACAATTTGTGAAGGGGCAGAAACAGAATTATTGCCCTCCACTGTGTTTTTCTATGATAATGAAGAAATTAAAAGTGGAACAGATTCTTTAAAGGTTGTTACAGCATTGTCAGATAATGATCTACTATAATGAAATTTTCTTTCAGGTGTGGAGTACTCGGTTAAATTAAACTCAAAGGTTATTAAAAAATGGTCAGACAGCACAGGGTTATGAGAAAATATTGTTATGTCTTTATACTCAATGCCATATGTCAGCACAAAGTCCAGAGAATGAAGACAGAGGTGGGTAGGTTTGTTAATGTTTTGTGCAAAGCCAATTGAGTCTAAGATAGCATTTAAGGCTATATTTAGGCTATCACTTTCAGTGTCAACATGAATGTTAAAATCCCCCACTATAATAACCTTATCTGTATTTAACACTAAATCAGATAAAAGGTCTGAAAACTGATCTAAAAATTGAGAGTAAGGGCCTGGTGGACGGTACAAAACAACAAACAGAAGTGGTTTTAGTGCTTTACAATTTGGATGAGGAAAACTAAGGATTAAATATTCAAAAGAGTTGTAGCTATTGATTGGTCTGGGACTAATCAATAAATTGGACTGAAAGATGGTTGCTACTCCTCCTCATCGCCCAGTATATCGAGGAATGTGAAAATTTAAATAATTAGTAGGAGTTGACTCATTTATAGTAACAACTAATTTATAGTAACAGTCAGTGCTTTAAGAGATGTTCGACGTTTTCAGATGATAGTGCCAGATTGATCAGAAAGTACTGTTGGTCATGCCATTAGAGTCACTTTTAGTTTCAGGCATCCGACATTCCAAGTTGACTAAATCCTTATCCTCAGAGATCGAATATTTACAGTTACATGAGATTTAGTAATGCTGTTATTGGTTGATTGCTGTGATATTTCAGTAGTAGTTGAGTAAATGCTACAGTGACGCAGGTGTTATAAACATGGTATTCTAGAGTGGCGGCGGATTTTACAACCTGTCCTAAAAAACCTGTGACAGCCTAACTTAGTTGGTGATGAAATTATGTATACTACACTGTTAAATGCATAGGAAGGCAATGGTATATCATCATTACCTAAGGAAGCACATCTTCCTCCGCCTTTAAAACACTAGAGAGAAAGACCAAGATAGAGGCAAATAGGACCAAAAGGGTGAGGGGGGAGTTATAACTTGCAACTTATTATCAACTATTTCCATTCAGAACAGCAAAGGACAGGACAATCGAAGGGGGAGAAAGACAGGGTCGCTGGGGTTCATTCCTGTCCGGCAATCCTCAAACTCACGCACAAACAAACAAAAAGTTGCATGGAGCAGAGTTTTCCAGCAGGAGCTCAATTTGTGTTTGGGCTCACTTACGCTATTATATTGGATGAGTATGATCTCAGCTCAGACTGAGGCTAAATGTTTGTGTCTGCCTGTTTGTAGGTGGGATTTTCTATACATGCATGTGCGTCTCCACAGTCCACACGTATGTTTGTGCATCTGCATGTCTGTGGGACTATGCAAAAGGTGTGCAATCAATATCCTGAGTTTACATTTGCACCAGTGGCTGTGCATGTATTTGAGTTTGTTTGTGGGTGAGCGTCTAGGGTTGCCAGAATGTCTGACTGGAGAGCAGAGGTCATGCTAAGGTTGGGATGAAGTCAGAATGTAATTATGCTTCAATGAACCAAATGGGAAGTAATAAAGACCAGCTGCAAGCTGTGCAACTCTTAAAGTTTAAAGCAAGCTGCACATTTTCTTTACCACGCTCTGCGGAGAAGGGAAATACTTGGTATATATTGGTTTGAGGAAAAGTGAAAAAAACTAAACTAAAGGAAAAACAACAAAAAAATACTTCATAAAAGGGTACTCTGCTAGCTGGGAGTAAAGAGATAACAAAATTTTTTTTAAATATTTCCATTCAGACTGCAATGGGCAGAAGCTCCCAAAGCTCCCTGGCATGTAGCCAAGGATGATGATGGTCACTGAGTGCATATATGGGATTAAAGCTGTGGAAAGGGAGGGCGACACACCAGGTGGTTTTACTCGGGCGATCCAGTTTTGACTGCCTGTGTCAAAAAAAGAAGGAATGGTAGGAAAATAAACATCAACTGGCCTGTAAAAAACAGTGGAGAAAAACAGGGAAAAAACTTTATCTTCCCCTAAAGGAGCCTCCTTTTTTCTAACCATTTTGTGATTTTTATTTATTTTTTTTGTTCTCATCTCTTTCGCAAATTCCCAGGGAAAGTTGAGAACTAAAGGAAAGTGTCTGGACAGGTGAAGAAAAAAAAATCACCGCTTTCTAATAAACATAAAGGCTTTAACTAGTAATACATACAGTAGAAAGAGGACATTAAACGTATTAAACGTTTTTCTACTGCAAATTTACTTAAATCTAAAGGCAAGATATGGTTGCTGGTGATTTAAAAAACACAGAATCCTCCAGTGAAAAATATTCATCATAAAATAAAAAAAATGCAAACTAGAAGCTTCTGAGGCAACATTACTATGGTTGGACTATTTCTGTTTGTTAAATGTCATCTTTCAAAAGATTGTGGGAAAAAAATAGATAGATATACAAATGTGTCAAAAATGGTTTAAAAACCATTACAGCATTTAGACCCCTATCAATGAGATGCCAGATAAAGAAAAATTGCTTTGTATAGTCTTAAAGTAGTGTAGCGCTTTCGCTCAACCTGTTGGCGTGAGCTATCAGCCAACTGTATAATAGCTGAAGAAACCTTAACTCTAAAAAAAAAATTAAGTCAACTGTTTGAATTTTCTTCCAGGAGCCAAAACCCAGAGGCCGGTGGCTTATCTGCCAGAGGACTTGGCAAGTACATCAGTAAACAACCTAATGCATGTTGGTTCTTGGAGCAGATAAGCCATTTATTTCACTAGCAAACATGACTATCAGCAACACAACATTATATTACAGACAATAGAAGAGGATGGATAACATAATATTTTGCACAATAGGCAGTGTTCATTATATTTTTAATAATATAATAATGATATATATTATAGTATTATATTTTTTATTATTTTTGTAAAATATCCTTTTAGTAATGCGTGGCTTATGGGGTCCCATGAAAGTATTTAAGAGTTATTGAGAAACTTATATGAAAGAGAGCAAGTGGTACAGCTTGGCTCACACAGCTCAGCTCACTTGCTGGAGGGAACAAACGACCTGGATTATTTGAGCTTCCTGGGAAAAACAAGTATGACTTTATCAGGGAAAGTACAAGTCACCGGGTTCTGATGTGGAACTAGAGGCTGCTGTCAGATGGCAGCTACGTTTACAGATATTCAGGAGCCAGCAGTCATCCCTGAAACATGTGGTTCCTGTAAAAACAACACCCCCACCTCAGCCCCCCTAGCTCCATGAACTATCAAGTCATTCGACAGTGAAGGGCAGATGTGTTTTTTCCTAAGGGTGTCCCTTGTGGGTATGATGTATGCATGAACGTGCGTTTGTGTGCTTGCATGTGTAAGACAGGGGCTGTTCATTATTTCAGTCTCAAGGTCAAGACCATGGCACTGCAACTGGTCCTGATTTAGATAAGACCTCAGCAGTGCAGTTTCTCAGACAGGGGTTAGTACCCGTCTAGTCAAACTTAGCAGTTACATGGAAAAGTCTTAACTGTTTTAATTTTAACAGGTATTTTCCTTCTGTTCTGGAGCCTTCATGAAAAATTGGATGTCTGGAAATGAGCTAGGGAGCATGTAACGGAGCTTCAAAACAGGAATCTTATAGCTAACAGACTCCCCACAATGATCACTCAATAAGGTTTTCATCTTCATCTTTTAGCTGATGTTCTAATAAAGCAGGGATTTAAACAGAATGCTATAACTTTTCACTGAAAGTACTGCAAGCAACAAACCCTGGTTTGTGCCCCTCATGCAATACCATTTAAAGGGAAATCTCTCCCCCAATCAAATAAACATATTTCTCTGCTGGTTTTAAATATAAATACATCTACATTGACTTGTAGTTGCTGAGACAACGTTGGCTAAAGGGTTGTCTGCTTTTGCCTTTTAGAACTTCTGGCAGTTGATCTTTGGTGCTCACAACAGCAAAACAATACAATAGCCAAACTCTTGAATCCTTAAAACCTAGTTGACAACTTTGCAGTTTTACCTTTTATCTAACTGCCATGTTAAATAAGTCATGACTTATTGAGGTTTTACATGTCAGGTAAACCCAAAGTATTGCTGTGACACATGGTTTTTATTTTATTTATTTATTTGTTTTACAAATAAAAATTTGAAAAGTGCATTCTGCCCATCAGTCCATACTTTTAACCATTTGCTGGAAGTACAACTGCAATTCTTCCGGGGCATTTCTCTACCATCTCTTCATTACTATAAAAAGAATTGTTTGGCCATTGTCCTTTGCATAGTTGTCTTTTTGACAACTATTCATGCATATTGGTTGTTCTATTACCTGAGCCTCAGTATCATTGCAGCTCCTCCAGAGTCATCATAGGCCTCTTGGCTGCTTCTATGATTAATCCTCTACTTGCCCTGCCAGTCCGTTTCAGTATTGTTGTCATTGTGAGACAGTGTTTCTGTTTTCGAATAATAGATTGAACAGTGCTATGTGAGAATGTTCAAAATTTTAGGATGTCTTTTTTTAACCTAACCCTGCTTTAAACTACTTCTTAACTTTCCTGGTTCCTGGTTCTTCATCATGCTGTTTGTTCACTAATATTCACTGACAAACAGCAAAAGCTTTAAGAGAAAAACCGATTTAGGGCTGACCCTATTTACAAAACTTCTCAGGCAATTTGTTGTACCTGATGTTATTTACGGGTGTCAGAAAAAGGCAGGGGGATGAATGCAAATGCAGTTCAATTCAATTCAATTCAGTTTTATTTATATAGCGCCAATTCACAACACATGTCGTCTCAAGGCACTTCACAAAGGGTTTGGTATGGTGCAGGGTTGTTGGGGAGGTTAGAATAAACTACTCAGTGTTAGAGTTTGGCCATTTTAGAATGGGCTATGTGTAGGGGTATTAAGTAAAATGATAAACTGATCAAGTTTGTCCATGTAGAGCCCACTGGTGGCCATTGTTATACTAAAAACCTCAAGGATTGGGGGTACCTCTCTCTGTCAGACTGATTATAACCATTGGAAAACAGAAGGGGTCGCACAGGTAGCAGAAATGGAAGGTGCACATAACACTTCCAGATTTTTATTTGTAAAATAATGAAAAACCACTATCCTTATATTTCATAATTATGCAATATTTAGTGTTGGTTAATCACATAAAAACTCAACGAAATTAATTGACGTATGTTCGACAACACAAAATGTGTCAAAGTCTAATAATTTTGTAAGTTAGATGATATTAATTATTTTTCTTCCACTAAATAAAAGAAAGATCTGCAGATCTTTGCTGTAACGATTTTTATGTATCGAGAGTTAGCCTACATGTGAAAAACCTCTTACTAATGGTGTAAATCCACTCAGACCACATTAATGAAAACTTACAGGATGGTCCAGATTCTTTCAGGATGGGTTGTGCAAATCACTTATAAATAGTAAGTCTCTTTCCTACAGTAGACTGGGGTCAGTTTTGTTTGTTTTGTTTTTTTTTTTTTTTGGCCCCTCCCCCCCTTTCCAGTTTAGCAAAACGACAGTCCAGAGACGTTGTAAAAGGCAACATTGGTGTGAATTGCTAAATATAGCTTTGACATTTTTGAAGTTCGAGTTGCTAAAGATGATAGAAATTCGCACTTGTGTCATCCCTCCTCTGAACTTTGGATTCTTTGGCCCATGTGTGTGAAGATTTTCTGCGACTTTTGGTGTTTTGTTTACTAAATGTTGCTAAATGTTAAATGTTTGCTTATTCATAAGTAAATGGTCCACCATTTAGTGTATATCAGGTTTTACACCTCATCAACCAGTTTGGTCTAGTCTGGAATGCCCAGTATGATTGGATCACACTTTTTCAAATTAAAGATATGCACACCAAAAAACAGCCTTTATTATAGAAAATGTTAGAAATAAATCTAAATAATACCAACAACATGATTTTTTTGTGTGTTACTTTTAATAACAGCAGTATAAAAACAGATTACTTTAATCAATTTCTATATATTTGTCGTAAGATTCGTATAACATTGTTACTAAATGTAATCCTGTCTTGATTCTTGATGTATCTTTATGTATTTATAGCTATCTGTTTCTCTCCATCTTTCTGACTCTCTTTTCCCAGTATCAGATTTGTACAGCCAAGGGGAGTATTTCCCCCAAATAAAGATCAAAATAGTGCTGTGTGAACAAAAGATCAAAATAGTGCTGTGTGAACAACACAGAAGGAAAAATCCAGGTCGTGAAACCGAAATCTTAAAACGATATCTGTCATGTTACTATTAGCTAGTGGATCACCTTTTATCCTCCTAAAATATTGCATCTATAGCTCCCATTGAACCCTAGCAATGCAAGAAAGGGGAAAAAATCAATGGGGGGGGGCATGATTTTTTTGTGTGTTACCTTTAATTACAGCAGTATAAAAACAGATTACTTTAATCAATTTCTATATATTTGTTGTAAGATTCCTATAAAAAAATCATTATTAACATTGTTACTAAAAGTAATCCTGTCTTGATTCTTGATGTATCTTTATCTATGTATTTATGGCTATCTGTTTCTCTCTATCTTTCTGACTCTCTGTTCCCAGTATCAGACTTGTACAGCCAAGGGGAGTATTTCCCCCTACCTAATCAGAATCCAAGAATCCAGTCATAAGAAATGTTTATAGATGTTTTTCTTAAAACAGACATGACGTAATGGACAGAAAGTTTTAGGCTGTATGCTGTATTGTTGAGCTTCATGTTCATTGTTAATCATTTGTTAGCTTGTTTAGCATTTTTATTGTGGAGTGTTAGTCTGTTCTTGTTTTTCTATTTTATGTGTTCATTATGTGTTAGTTTATTTTAGACCATTTAGCAGGTTGGGGTTATACTTGTCGGGGTAGAACTCTACCTGGAGTGATATAGACAGCACTTCCATGTAGTCGCAGACATGATATAGTGTTGATATAGTGTCTCATAAAGGACAATGGATAGACCTATTTGATACAGGAAAGGTAATCTTAAATGACTTCTGTTGTGATCAATCATTATTTACAAAATACATTTGATATAAATATTAATTTGACCGCCTTGTGGGGGGGTCTTCACCTATATATTCAGTTTACACTGAAGAACTGTTACTAATATTGTTACAGCAAAAGTTCCACACCCTTGAAGCAGTTTAACACTGAATTCTACATTCTAATACACTATGCAAAATGGTTGCATATTGCAGGTGATACACATATTTATTGATGTGAAAGGACTTGCTAGTCTACCAAACTGTCTCACTGTTAGATCCACATGTATTTATCAAAATATAACAAGCCTAACAGTATAGGGAATTGATTTAGGAGGTTTGGAGCTAAACCCAGCTTATCTGGTTTATTCAACGCCATTTTTCACTGGTACAGGCTCATACAGTCAAACACCCAGCATTATTTTTTTTTTTGCTTAAAAATGTGCACAAAAAGAATTAAAAAAATAAAGATCAAAATACTGCTGTGTGAACAACACAGAAGGAAAAATCCAGATTTTGACACCGAAATCTTAAAACGATATCTGTCATGTTACTATTAGCTAGTGGATCACCTTTTATCCTCCTAAAATATTGCATCTATAGCACCCATTGAACGCAAGCAATGCAAGAAAGGGGAAAAAATCAGTAACCAATGTCATGGACCATTGTCGTACAGCTACCTCACAAATAATTGTTTTGTTCGATGCTGCCGTTGCAAAATTACAAACCACTAACAGGAACTAAAATAAAAAGTGTTTCTGGCTCATAAATTGTCAGGATGTGACATTTTTGACTTGTGTTTTGTTAACCAGAGGTTTCTTGTTTATGGTTTTGTATTCATGTTTTCTGTTTTTCCTACAGTTCAGATTTTCTTCTGTCTCCCAGTGTGTTCTCCTCTGCTTCGTCCTCAGTTTGGTTCAGTCAGTGTTTGCTTGGGTTTGTTTACTTTATAGTCTGGGTTTCTTATGGTTTCTAATTTGCTAAGTTCCTAGTTGTTGTTACCTACCCCCCAGTTTTCTCAGTTTACCTTAATTCATGTTTAAGCTTTATTTATCTTGGTCTATAAGTTTTTATTAGCTCTGCTCACTGCCTTGTTGTTTAGTCCCTTCCCTCAGGTCTTAGTGTTATTAGGTTCACCTGCTCCCTCTCTCTCCCTGCGTCCATGTCACACCTGTTCTGTTTCTTTGATTACCTTGCTCCTTGTTTCCCCCCTCATGTTTCTCTGTATATTAGTTGTCTGTGCTCTTTGTTCCCTGCTGTTCCTCTCGTCTCTCACCCCCGTTCGTTGCCCTCGTCCAAGCCTGAGTCCTGTTTGTTCCTGCCGATCCTGTAAGTGTTTTTTTTGGATGTCTGCCTCTGTTACAGCTGCAGTGTTTTTTTGTTTTTCCCCTTTTTTTGATCTTTTTGGAAATAAACTGAGACTGCTCAGAATGCTGCTGCCTCGCTCTTGTTTGCGCTTCCGTCCACCCCAAAACCAAACCATGACAGCAGGAACCAGCCAAACGGACCAAGCGCAGACAGTTAAAGAGCTGAAGAAGTGGTGCAGCAGCAGGAGGAGACGCTGCGTGCTTTGTATGGTGAGGAGGGTGAACTTACCCTTCTCGCTCTTTGCTACTGGAGGAGATGGAGGAATGTTTTGGTGAGACCGACTGGGCAGCCGTGGGGTTCTTAACGAAACAGAGCCGATCCTCTCCAGTCCGTGCCTCCTCCAAGCCACGCCACCCTCCCCACAAACGCTTCACCCCAGCAGCAGCAGCAGCAGCAGCTCTGGCCAAGCTCGGCAAGCCCACAGCAGCTCTAGCGGAGTCGTCCCCACCTCCGCCAGCCGCAGCCGAGTTTCCGGCCGGATTCTCCTCCTGCCCAGGACGACGTCTTCGCAGGAGGTCAGTCGCCATCGGGGAGGTTCGGTCGGGCGCCTCCTACCTCTCCATGGAGGGTCCTTCCGCCATGGCTTCCTCGCGGCGGCTGTTTTCTCCACAGTCTGAGGGCGGTTGCCCAGCGCCCTCTGGAGGTCGCCGGTTGTCGGAGCGACCTCCAACCCCGGCCTGGGTCCTGGCCGGACTGCAGTTCGTCCATGCAGAGTGCATGAAAGAGCACAGCATGGAGTGTGTTCCCCACCTGTTGGCCCACCCTCAGGACCTGCTTGAGGTGCACGCAATACTGCAGGTGGAATTTCTCGAGGAGGGGTGGCTTGACGCTCCAGCACCACTCTCAGCTGGAGGTCCCTTCACGCCCCTTCTCGAGGCCGTGAGTGCCGCCGCCGGACCGCCAGAGCCTCAGCCGGCCGCCGCCGGACCGCCAGAGCCTTCTGGTCCTCGCCTGATCTCGGGGGGGCCCGTGGGCGGGCCGCCTCCACTTCCTCGCCTGACCTCGGAGGGGCCCGTGGGCTGTCCGCCTCCACTTCCTCGCCATGTTCCGGAGGGGCCCGTGGGCGGGCTGCCTCGGCTTCCTCGCCTGACCTCGGAGGGGCCCGTGGGCGGGCCGCCTCCACTACCTCGCCATGTTCCGGAGGAGCCCGTGGGCGGGCCGCCTCCACTACCTCGCCATGTTCAGGAGGAGCCCGTGGGCGGGCTTCCTCCACGACCGGGTCCTGAGCACCTTCTTGGTTTTCTCTGGGGGGTGCTCAGTGAACTCATGCCTGACTCCAGGTCAGCCGCTGCTGACGCCAAGCCTGACATACTACACGCCACACTACTGCCTGACACACACTCAGCTACGCCAGAGCCTGACATACACCCAGCTACGCCAGAGCCTGACATACACCCAGCTACGCCAGAGCCTGACACACTCTCCGACACACAGCAGCCAGACATGCCCCAGCCACGCCACAGCCAGACATGCCCCAGCCACGCCACAGCCAGACATGCCCCAGCCACGCCACAGCCAGACATGCCACAGCCAGTCTCACAGCCAGACATGCCCCAGGAACGCCACAGTCAGACACACACCACAGTCAGACACACACCCACAGTCAGACACACACCCAGACGCACAGCCTGTCTCCAGGTCTGACGCACAGCCTGTCTCCATGTCTGACGCACAGCCTGTCACACTCCGGCCTGTCTCCAGGCCAGACACACCACGGCCAGACACACACTCTGACACAGTTCCTGGAGGGTCCTCCAGCCTGCTTGGCCGGCCTCTGGGTCTCCTGCTTGGGTCCAAGCCGGACGCCGGGTCCAAGCCTCTGCGGGCCCTGCCTGGGTCCAATCTGTGGTTCTCACCTCACCACAGACCTCCGAGGACCACGCTTCGTGGGTTCCCCTGGCCACGCCGCCGGCCACCTGATGCAACGCTTCGTGGGTTCCTCTGGCCACGTCGCCGGCCTCCTAGACGCCTGCACCAACGTCGCCGGTCTCTGAGGACCTCGTTTCGTGGGTTCGCCTGGCCACGCCACCGGCCTCCTGACTCAACGCTTCGTGGGTTCCTCTGGCCACGTCGCCGGCCTCCTAGATGCCTGCACCAACGTCGCCGGCCTCCTAGACCCCTGCACTAACGTCGCGGGCCTCCGAGGCCCTCTCTTCGTGGGTTCGCCTGGCCACGCCGCCAGCCTCCTGACTCAACGCTTCGTGGGTTCCTCTGGCCACGCCGCCGGCCTCCTAGACGCCAACGTCGCCGGCCTCCTAGACGCCTGCACCAACGTCGCTGGCCTCCGAGGACCTCGCTTCGTGGGTTCGCCTGGCCTCGCCGCCGGCCTCAGAGGACCTCGCTTCATTGGTTCGCCTGGCCTCGTCGCCAGCCACCTGACTGCCTGCATCTCTGTCGCCGCCGGCCTCCTAGGCCCCTGCATCTCTGTCGCCGCCGGCCTCCTAGGCCCCTGCATCTCTCCCTACTAGGTTGTTTTTGTATTGGACAGCAGGTTTTTTCCGTTTGGGTCAGTTTTGGAATTTGGGACTTGTTTTTTAGTTTTGGACTTTGGCCCTCCTTCCGAGGCCCCCTCAGCCCGCCCTGGTGGATTTTTGTGTTTGGAGCTTTTTGGTCGTCTGGATCCGACCTTAAAGGGGGAGGTACTGTCAGGATGTGACATTTTTGACTTGTGTTTTGTTAAAACCAGAGGTTTCTTGTTTATGGTTTTGTATTCATGTTTTCTTGTTTTTCCTACAGTTCTGATTTTCTTCTGTCTCCCAGTGTGTTTCTCCTCTGCTTCATCCTCAGTTTGGTTCAGTCAGTGTTTGGTTTGGGTTTGTTTACTTTATAGTCTGGGTTTCTTATGGTTTCTAATTTGCTAAGTTCCTAGGTTGTTGTTACCCCCCAGTTTCTCAGTTTACCTTAATTCATGTTTAGCTTTATTTATCTTGGTCTATAGTTTTTATTAGCTCTGCTCACTGCCTTGTTGTTTAGTCCCTTCCCTCAGGTCTTAGTGTTATTAGGTTCACCTGCTCCCTCTCTCTCCCTGCGTCCATGTCTCACCTGTTCTGTTTCTTTGATTACCTGCTCCTTTCCCCCTCATGTTTCTCTGTATATTAGTTGGTCTGTGCTCTTTGTTCCCTGCTGGTTCCTCTCGTCTCTCACCCCCGTTCGTTGCCCTCGTCCAAGCCTTGAGTCCTGTGTGTTCCTGCCGATGCTGTAAGTGTTTTGGATGTCTGCCTCTGTTACAGCTGCAGTGTTTTTGTTTTTCCCTTTCTGATCTTTTTGGAAATAAAACTGAGACTGCTCAGAATGCTGCTGCCTCGCTCTTGTTTGCGCTTCCGTCCACCCCAAAACCAAACCATGACATAAATAATCTATTCCTTAATTACCACATATAAACACTTCCTCTAAGGCAATACATTTTCTTGGTTTTGGAGTCTTTCCTTCGCTTTCTCTTGGTACATGAATGTTAATGCTCTCACAGAAGTTTTACGCACAAACCGAAGGAGTGTGCTAGGCTGCAACTGTAATCTCATTATTGCAACGAAGAAAAGAAGTACTATTTTCTATACCATAGAGACAAGAATTATTAAAAACTGACAAAAACGTTTAATAGACTATAGGAGCATTAGGACAACATCTTAATTTGACTGTTATATTTTTGTTATCTTGACTGAATTGCCGATTATTTAGTATAAACAATTCATCTAAATTAATTTTTACAAACAACCAAATGTGACCAATGAAGACAGGGAAAGATGGTATTTGGATTGCTTAATTAGTTTTATATTTTTGCCTCTTTCTCTAGTTTTCTCTAGGATTTCTGCTGCCATCATATGTCTTCTATCATTAGCTACCTTTAAGACATGGTTTTATATTGTCTCAAGTTTACATAGATAAAAGTATCACTGTTATGATTCTGGCACGTCTGCTCTACTCTGTCTCTCTGGCTGCAATCAGCAGATGAGATGCACCTGGTGACTGCTGCAGTGCAGTGCAGTCTGTGGCATTCCAAGCACCTGTGTCTTCCCTGATATATACTGACTTTGACAAGCAGACAGTGCCAGATTTTTGAAAGCCATCGTGTGAGTAGATATCCAGCATTCCTTCCTGTCTGATCATTGTTTTGACCTTGCCTTGCCTCTTGGATTTTTGCCTCTGCCTGCCCCTTGTCGGACTGTTTGGATTTTGGTTTTGACCCTGTTTCCTGCATCTGATTTATGCCTCTGCCTGCCCCTTGCCTGACGTCTCTTGTTCCGATCATTGACCCTGTTTCTGTCCCTGGATTATTGAATCAGCCTAGCCCTTGGATTATTCAGCCAAAAGTCACCTGTCTCTCTCACCTGCGCTGTGAGATCCCTGCCTTCTACCCACTGAGGTTTTCCCCTCTGGGTTTCAAGTTTAACCCAAGACGGAACAGGTTAGTGACTTTTCTGATCCTTGCAAGATTTGGAGCAAACTACAAGTCACTAATCCTTCTTTCTGCTTCAGTGATTCCTGGAAGCTGTGTGGAGTTTAACCTGAGTGACGTTTTCCTGTGGCTGAATAAACTTTTTAATCTTTCAGTTGTGTGTCTGGCTGAATCTTGGGTCCGCCTTTTTCTAATTCGTAATAAAAAAATCTGGCCAAAAATGGACCCATCGCCAGCACAGCAGTGGCGCATCCACGTTGATGAAACCCTTTCCTGGCTGGGTTCCGGCATGGAGGAAATAATTTCCAAATTACGTTCTGGCAATCCTGTCTCCAAGCCCCCACCGTCACAAATTAATCACGCCCAAGTGACACAGACAACAGCAGAGGTAAGGGAGCCACGCCTATCTCCGCCTGAGATGTTCAGGGGAGACCCAGACCAGTGTCGAGCTTTCCTAACTCAGTGTGAGATTCATTTTGAGCTTCAGCCGTCATACTTTCCCACTGAGCGTTCCAAGGTGGCTTTTGTTATATCTCTGCTGGCAGGAAGAGCGAAGCAGTGGGGGACTGCTGAATGGCATAACAGGTCTGCATCTTGTAACTTCTATGAAACTTTTTCCAAGGAACTCATTCGAGTTTTTAACCCTGTTCTTCCAAGTCGTGAAGCCGCAAGAGGCTTACTGTCCCTCAAACAGGGTGATCAGCCTGTCTCGTCTTATATAATTGACATTCATTTGCTGGCCGCAGATAGCCGTTGGAATGAGGCAGCACAAATGGATGCATTTATGCAAGGACTGAACGCAGACATCAAGGATGAGTTAGCGACCCGTGACTACCCCTCCTCCCTGAAACAGCTCGAGGATCTTGCTGCTCGCATAGATGTTCGTCTGGCAGAGAGAAGGAGGGAGAAGCGGCATGAGGTGGGTCGTCCCTCATTTCAGAGTCCGGCACACCTGCGTGAAAGAAGGAGCCGGTCACCTCTCACTGAGGAGAACGATGATTGTGAGCCCATGCAGTTGGGCAGAACCAAGATTACCCCTGAGGAGAAAGATCGTCGGAGAAAGTTCAAGCTCTGTTTTTATTGTGGAAGGAAAGGACATTTAGCACTCAGATGTCCATTAAAAGGATAGGCTCAGCAGAGGAAGGGAGGTCTCTACTGAGCCGAAGCCAGCTAACTGCCTCCTCCTTCTCGTTTCCTGCTTTTTTTGAAACCTCTTCCATGTCTCTCCAGGGTGCCTTGTTTATTGATTCAGGAGCAGACACTGAATTCATGGATGAAACATTCACAAATAAGAACAGCATAAAACTCATTCCGTCAGCTGACACACGAAACGTGCTAGCATTGGATGGTCACAGCATGAACAATTCACACCTCAGGACGGAGGAGATTACCTTAACAGTTGGAGGTAATCATCAAGAAAAAGTAACTTTCATGATCATTAATTCACCTGAACTTCCTGTAGTCTTAGGGGCCTCCTGGTTGCAGAAACACAACCCTCACATTGACTGGAAGAAGAAAGAGATTCTGGGTTGGTCTGAGTCATGTTCCGCTGCCTGCCTTTTGTCTGCTGCTATGGAGGTCAGCGTGGAGAATGAGGTCGAGGAAACATACCCGGATTTATCCAAGGTACCGCAAGAATACCATGACTTAAAGGAAGTGTTTAATAAGATCAAGGCCATAGCTCTGCCACCCCACAGACCATATGATTGTGCTATTGATTTGCTTCCTGGCACTTCACCCCCCCAAAGGCAGGCTTTACTCGTTTTTTGGTCCAGAGCACAGGGCCATGAAGAAATATGTTGATGAGGCATTAAAGGCAGGACAAATTCAAACTTCTTCCTCTCCTGCAGGTGCTGGTTTCTTTTTTGTTGGGAAGAAGATTGGTTCGTTGAGACCATGCATTGATTATAGAGGCCTTAATGAGATAACAGTTAAAAATAGATACCCCTTACCACTCATGAACACAGCTTTTGATCAGATCCAGGGAGCCAAGATATTTTCTAAGCTGGATCTAAGGAATGCTTATCATCTGGTCCGAATCAGAGAAGGGGATGAGTGGAAGACGGCTTTTAACATGCCTACGGGCCATTATGAATACAAGGTCATGCCATTTGGACTTACTAACGCTCCTGCAGTTTTTCAGTCGTTGGTCAATGACGTTCTAAGAGACATGGTGGGTCAATTCGTGTTTGTCTACCTTGATGACATATTAATCTATTCTCAAGATCTGGATACCCACAGGAAACATGTCAGAGCTGTTCTCCTGCGTCTTCTGCAAAACCAGTTGTTCGTCAAGGCAGAGAAATGTGAGTTTCACACCACTACTACATCCTTTTTGGGCTTCATCATTTCCCCAGGTCAAGTGATTTTCGATCCCTCTAAAGTAAGGGCCGTCTTGGAATGGCCTGTCCCCACTGATCGTAAGCAGCTTCAGAGATTTCTGGGATTCGCAAACTTCTATAGGAGGTTTATTAGAAATTACAGCCTGGTTGCTACTCCCCTGAACGCTCTTACCTCTTCCAAGACAAGATTTCTATGGAATAAGGATGCAGAGAAGGCCTTCAACAGGTTAAAGGAACTCTTCACGTCAGCTCCAGTGCTACGGTCTCAAGCCTCAAGCACTGGGATTGGAGCCGTGTTAAGCCAGAGAGGTGAGGATTATCGTGTTCACCCATGTGCCTTCTTCTCAAGGACTCTGTCACAGGCTGAGCGGAATTACGACGTGGGAGACAGAGAGTTGCTGGCCATCAAGTTGGCATTGACGGAGTGGAGACATTGACTGGAAGGGACTAAGGAGCCATTTATGGTGTGGACTGACCATAAGAATTTGGAGTACCTGAAATCAGCAAAACGGCTGAACCCCAGGCAGGCAAGATGGGCTCTGTTTTTTGGTCGTTTTAATTTCTCCCTGTCTTACAGGCCAGTGAGTAAAAATGGCAAACCTGACGCCCTATCCCGGATTCAAGAGCCCGCAGAATCTCAGTCTGCAGGTGAAGAGGAGTTTATCCTTCCTGAGGCCATCAGGTTGTCTGTGTCCCGAGTTGAGGTGGAAAGGGAGGTCCAGGAGGCCATCAGGGATTTGCCTATCCCACCATCATGCCCACCGGACCGCTGTTTTGTTCCCGAACGCCTTGTGCCAAAGGTACTAGAGTCTTGTCATTGCTCTCGTCTCGTTTGTCATCCTGGAATCAGCAGAACGATTCAGACTGTACAAGCTCAGTTTTGGTGGCCATCGCTTGTGAAGGATGTCAAAGACTATGTTTCTGCATACACTCAATGTTGTCAAGCCAAGTCTTCTCGTCGCCCCCCTGCGGGTTGTTGCACCCATTGCCCATTCCCTCTCGCCCATGGTCACACATTGCTATGGACTTTGTAACAGGTTTACCGATGTCAAATGGTCACTCTGTTCTACTGACGATAATTGACAGGTTTTCCAAGAATGGTTCATCTGTGCCCCTGGAGAAGCTCCCGTCTGCAAAGGAGATGGGTGAGATATTGACCAGAGAAGTTTTCAGGCTCCATGGAATACCTACTGACATTGTTTCCGATAGAGGACCCCAGTTTGTGTCACGTTTTTGGAAGGAGTTCTGTTCTTTGTTGGGAATTTCTGTTAGTCTCTCTTCAGGGTTTCATCCTCACTCTGATGGCCAAACTGAGAGAGCCAACCAAGAAGTGGAAACCAAACTTTGCATTTTATGTGAGTCAGACCTGACCAAGTGGTCACAAAATTTACCCTGGGTTGAATACGCCATGAACTCTTTGCAGTCAAGTGCCACTGGTTTGTCCCCTTTCCATGTTGTGTTTGGTTTCCAGCCACCCATGTTTTCCATACAGGAGAAAGAGGCTAATGTTCCGTCTGCCCAAGCAGCTGCCTTAAGATGTCAAAGAATATGGAGAAAGGCCAGGAGGTCAATGATCAGAATGTCACTGGTTCAGTCAAGAGCAGCCAACCGGAGACGAATCCCTGCCCCTAAGTACCAGGTGGGGCAGAAGGTTTGGCTGTCCGCCAAAGACCTACCGTTACGGATAGAGTCCCGGAAGTTGGCACCCTGATTTGTTGGACCTTTCCCTATCTCCAAGATCATCAACCCTGTCTCTGTACGGCTGAGATTGCCCAATTCCATGAGGATTCACCCAACGTTCCACATTTCTCAGGTCAAGCCCTTCGTGGAGCCCCGACTGGAATGAATGCGGTTTTTCATGTTATGACAATGCCAGAGCAAATCTAATATTTTCCCCGTTACTTAAAGTAAAAAGGTCCCAGTCAGAGTTTTTTTAACCAATACCGATTGGAGTCATTGGCATTAAGTAGGTGTCAATAATGAGTCTCAATCTGATACCTGCACTGTTGCAATTCAGGCTTGCAGCCTTCATACCTAGAGTACTAAAATCACATCAGTAGCTTTACAGAAGCTTGAAGTATTTTAAATGCCCACCTAACATCCTCTTGGTAGCCACTGTTTCTGTGAAACAAAGTCAGTCAGTCAGTCAGTCATTTTCTACCGCTTATTCCATAGTGGGTCGCGGGGAAGCTGGTGCCTATCTCCAGCAGTCTATGGGCGAGAGGGGGGTACACCCTGGACAGGTCGCCAGTCCATCGCAGGGCAACACACAAACAACCATGCACACACTCATTCATACACCTAAGGCCAATTTTAGAGTGACCAATTAACCTAACAGGCATGTCTTTGGACTGTGGGAGGAAGCCGGAGTACCCGGTGAGAACCCATGCATGCATGGGGAGAACATGCAAACTCCATGCAGAAAGGCCCCCGGACCCCGGCTACCAACTGCGCCACCGTGCAGCACTGTTGACATTTATGTAATAAGACTAATTTAAGTATTCAGCTGCATTTCTTTGCAAAAAAGCAACTACAGACAGATGAAGTGATGTTTTATGGTGTTGTTGATATTCTTACTCCTTACAATGAGTGCCAACTGCTACCATAAGACTTTCCCCTGCCCAAAAGCACCTACTGGCAGTCCAGATCTCATGGAAAGGTTCCTTCCAGTTGCAGTCAGAACAGGAGATGAACTCTGGCTAGACGCAGAACAGACATTATGCAATAATATTAAGATTTTAGATTTTCCATTTATTAGCTCAAATATAAAACTACATGTATGCTTCAAAAGCCTTGAAAACAGCTCCTCTCTGACAGCAGGTGGGAGTATCTAAAAAAGTCTGGGTCTTCACTAATCCCATGCAGATGTACACCCATCTGGAACAACCCTGACATCCTACAAAAAAATGTGATAAACTTTCCAGATTGGAGGAGTAAAGGAATTGAATACCTGGAACATATATTTGAAGGAATTCAGTTAATCCAATTAAACAGATTAATAATGCAATATGGGATGGACAAGAATACATTTTTAGAATAGTAACAAAAAAAATAAATTTAGGCTCAATAACGTTGGCTTACAAACGCCGTCAAGTGTACTAGAGTTCCTTAATCTCAACCCCGCCAAATTACTGTCTAAAATATCATGACACTGTCTAAAATAGATTGATCAATATCCCTTCCTATTACGAAATTTATCAGTCAACTTTGACCAAACATTCTGATCTTAGATATGTTTAAGAACTTTTAAAATGGCCAATAACCCCAGTTTACAATACAATAAAATCCTTCATAGAGTACACTATACGGGTCATTGGATGTTCAGGATGGGTTTTGCACCGCATAATACTTGCTTACAGTGCACAGGCAATATACCGGACAATTACATCAATGCACTATGTTTATGTACATGTGTTTAGAGGTTTTGGTGCCAGATATGTGAAGACTTATCAAAGTGTCTGAGGTCACCATGGAAACAAATTCAGTTCACTTGGTTTTCACTGCCTTATGTATCGCTAAGAAAACTATCCTCATGAATCGGAAAAATAAAAATGTTCTTAGTATTAAGCAGTATAGAAATGTTTTGTTGGATTACATAAGTCTGGAGATATCAGATCAATCTCTCTGGGCTCCTTTGATGAGTTCCATTGCCTAGTGGGGGTGGGCGACCTTTGGCTTCGTAATGTGGGGCATTGTTGCTGTTACAGGGGAGTGGGTTTGGGACATCTGGTGTGTCCCTGGGTTGGGGTCGCTGGGGAGTTTGGCGCAGCACGCCTGTTGTGAAAGCGTGGTAAGGCGTATTTGTCACTTCCTGTTTTCACTGTTGCACTCGGTGGATTGTTTGGTGTGTGAAGGCTCTCTCACTTGATCTGATTTCTCTCTACTGTGATATCTCTTACTTGTTCTAATACATAAGCACATTAAAACACATACTTTCTGTTGCTGCATTTAACGTTTGGGGACTCTTCGTGTCTTACACGATTTTTCAAGTAGTGATAAGGGGTCGCTAGCTTAGCATTAGCTTTAACTCCACCATGGCTACCCGTTCTGCTGTTTCTCTCTCTGAGTCTCCTCCTCTCTCCTGCTCTCTGTGTCAGATGTTCAGTTACTCCTCTGCCTCCTTTAGTGATAATGGTACGTGTAATAAATGTAGCATTTTTGTAGCTTTGGAGGCGAAGGTGTCGGAATTGGTGGCCCGGCTCCGCGCTGTTGAAAAAACAGCAGATAGCCGAGGCCCCTTAGCCAGCGCGGAGCCACCGAGGGTAGCTCCCCGTAGCAGTCCTTCAGCAGAGCCCGCGCAGCCGGGGCCTAAGGTCGGCTGGGTGACGGTACATAGAAAGCATAGTCCTAGATCCCAGCCCACAGGTCACCACCAACCTGTCTGCATTTCTAACAGATTTTCCCCTCTCAGTGACACACCCGCTGAGAACCCAACTCTGGTAATTGGCAGCTCCATAGTCAGAAACGTGGCACTAGAGACACCAGCGACCATAGTCAAATGTCTGCCAGGGTCCAGAATGGGGGACATCAAATCCTACCTGAAACTGCTGGCTAAGGATAAGCATAAA
Organism: Crenichthys baileyi; assembly: GCA_036173005.1. NCBI lineage: Eukaryota > Metazoa > Chordata > Actinopteri > Cyprinodontiformes > Goodeidae > Crenichthys > Crenichthys baileyi. The sequence continues at coordinate 16,219 of JAHHUM010001377.1, read as the reverse complement.
TACAGTAAGATTGTTTTTCCCGCTGGCGGTAATGACACCCGGTTACGTCAATCGGAGGTCACCAAAGTTAGTGATGACATGTTTAGCCGCATGCTGTCATTCAACCGCTGGCTGTCTAGGTGGTGTCCAGAAAACGATGTGGGCTACAGTGATGATTGGCGAACATTTTTGGGGGAAACCTGGTCTGAACCGGAGAGACGGCATCCATCCTACTTTGGATGGAGCGGCTCTTCTTTCTAGGAATCTGGAAACTTTTAAGACTAGGCTTAAAACTTTCCTTTTTGATAAAGCTTATGGTTAAGGTGGCTTAGGTTATCCTGAGCTATCTCTGTAGTTATGCTGCTATAGGCTTAGGCTGCTGGAGGACATAATGAACACTTTCACCCTCTTCGCTACATTCTCACACTACTCTCCAATTTTGCATTATTTGCTGTTTTTTCAGTTTTTAACTTTATGTTCCCTCTCTTTTCTCTTCCTAGAAGTTACACCTGGCCTGACTCTGTGTCTACCTGTGACACCTTTCTGGAGAGGGGCATCGTCCAAGCTTCTGCTGGCAACAATTAAATGCTCACTTTCTACAGATAATCCACTTTTCCCTGTCTTTCAGTGTTTAACCCTTTCTCTCTCCTAGACATAGCAATTGACTGAGCTTCTACTGTGACTAACTCTGCGTGCTCTCTTTCAGACTCTAGCCTTGAAAACTGGCTCAGAGTTTATCTGTTCTCTTTCTATATGAAACGACTAAAGGAGCTACATCCATTTGTGTTCTGTTCTCTCAAACCCCCAGTCGGTTGTGGCGTAGACGTAGACGGCTGCCAACAGGGGCTGTGGGGTCGTCGCTGCAGCTCCCTGGGGCTTCTGCACTGTGGCTGCTGGCTGCTGGGTGGTTCCCCTGGGGCTCTCCTCTGCTCTTCTTTGGGGGGGATTATGGTAGTTCCGGCGGTTGTCCTCCTGGGGTTTCCGTGCTCTCGGGGGCCTTTGGATGTCTGTGGCTCAGATCTCCTTCGTGTCTATCTCGGGTCCAGGGGTGCAGGTCTGTGGCTTCTCACACTCGCTATTGCATATTTTCATGGAGAGACCTTATATACACAAGCGTGCTTCAGGTGTTAATAGATACACAGATGTTCTATATTAAGTTGCAGTTACCACCAAATACATCTTGGATTCATTAGTACAATGCACATTTCGGTAACATTGCTGTTGTTTCTGCAGGTGTACAAGCAGTCTTCTAGGGTGTTATCTTGTATTCTTTTCACCTTTCTTTCTCTTCTCTATTCTTTTCTCCTTCTCTCCCTTTTTCCTTTTTGCCCCACCTCTCTCTCTTTCTTGCTTCTTCTTTTTTTCCTTTTCGTTTCCATCTCCGTGTCCATTGCAACTGAAACAATCCTGAAGCAGTTTCTAATAAAGCTTTTTTATATATAGCGTTAGCTATAACACTCCACTTGTGAAAGAAAATCTGTTGGGCTTCTTCTTAGCACAGACAACAATTCTGAGTGCTACTCCGCTGAACAGGACACGGTAAAAAAAGAAGAAGGAAAAAAAAGAACAGGAGATGTTCACCCATCTGTGTCTGCACTCTATAAGAATTGCATATGTGCAAATCTGCAGGAAGCGAAACAAAAAAAAAAACTAAATAAAGAAAAGAAACACTGATATAATGTTTAATGATGTTGTAGTAAACATTTCCACTTAAAAATTTAAGAAGCCATAATTAAGAAAGTCTGAATATCAGTTTGGTTGGCAAAATGGGTTGAAGGCAATTTATTTCTTTATTTATATTATTTGTTTATTAACATATCCTTTGTTATTGTTTTTGCTTTAATTATTTTTTCACACTAAATCTAGCACTCCGGCTCATTTTTTCATAATAAATTAAACTCCTAAATGCATAAAATTCTTCACACTGACTGCATGTTCTCTTAAAACCCAGACTGCTAAATGTAATTTTATTTCAGTACAATATTTTCCCATGACTAAGCGTAAACTGATGAGGGGGAATTGAATATTTAGGGAAGATTTTACTGACTCGTATGGGAATTCTCCACCGAAGAAGGGAAATTTAAATTTATGACATAGGACACTGCGTGACTATATATCAACATAAAAACACTTTGGTTAGTGGAATGTGACCAAAACATTGTAAATGAACAAAATTTGCTCAGAACCAGTAACTTGAGTTCAAGTTTTAAGTTCATAGTGTTCCAGAAAGTCACAAAAATAAATTACATACATAGTCCAGGAGACGGTGTTTAATTTTTACAGCGTTCTTTAAACATGTCAAATCCAGAGCTTTGAAATGGTAAACTCATCTTCTTGGAAAACTTAACACCTGTCCTCCTGATAGACCTATATGAGAAAAAGGCTCTCCAGGATATCCAAACACTAGAATATGGAAAAACACTGTGTTCCTGAAAAACTAGTTAGGCTAAAAAGGACATTTGATTAAAAACACATCCTTTATGAAATTTAAACTTTGCTGACCCTGCAGCTGACAAAAGAATATCTTGATTAACAGGCAGTTTTTTGTGTCAGGTTGGCATCCTGGCGGACGTGCCGGGGTAAAGCAAAGGGGGGAAGCGGACACAGCTGGGTTCAAGCTGGTCCTTTGACCCCTGGATCACCCTATACCAGAGAGATGTCTCCAAAGAGGAAATCCTCTCTAAAACACTTCTAGCCTGGTAAAAACTAAAAACAACATCATTGAACTTCATTATGATGTTAGGTGACAAGCTAGCAGAAAGTGGAGCATAACTGTGAAGTGAGAAGAAAAGGACACATGGTTTTAATTTTTACATTTCTTTTTCTCAAAGAAAAATCTGAAAAGTGTGGTGTATTTATCTTGTACTCCTAGCTAAAACCCCATGCAACTTATTTCCTTTAGAAGTCCCCTAATTAGTAAATAGAGTCCACCTGCATATAAATCAGTATAAACCAGTTGTTCTGTGAAGGCCTCAGAGGTTTGTTAGACAACATTGTGACCTAACAACATCAAAAAGATCTTGGAACACACCAAGCAGTTGAGAGAAGTTGTGGAATAATTGAAGCTGGATTACTTTAGAAAATAACATCTCATTTTTGAACATCTCACAGTGTTCAATTTATCATTGGAAAATAAAGTATGGAAGAACTGTATACCTATATAGACATGTTGGTGCATGTAAACTTACAGGCAGGGTAAGAAAACATTAATCGAAAGCAGCAGGCCTTTGTGAGATCCTGAGATTCACAGCTCAGGTGGGACAATCTGTTGACTGGACAGGGATTAGTTGTGCACTCCACAGATCTGGCTTTTATGGTAGACTAGTCTGAAAGAAAACCACTGTTAAAAAGGCCATTTTAAGTAATGTTTAAACTTTCCCAGTGAAAAAAAAAACATCTTCACAGTGAAACATGGTGGTGGTGGCAACATCATGCTTTGGGAATGCTCACGCTTGTCTTCTGCAGGGACAGATAAGTGGTTCAGAGAGGATGTGATGGATGGACCTACATCCATTTGAGAATGTTTGGCAAGACTTTGTTATTCTTTTCATTTAATCTGACTGAACGTGTGCTATTTTTCAAAGAGGAATGGGTAATTTCAGATGTACAAAGCTAACAGAGACATACCCCCAAAAGAATCTGCACACCTAATTGCACCGAATGCTGGCTCTACAAAGTATTGTGAGGTTAACTGAAAGCAATTGCACACCACCCTTTTTATTTGTATAAAATATTTTGTCGTTTATTTTTTTGTTTATTTTCATTTGTAAAAACAAGTTTTGAAACATGTTTTTTGTCACCTTTCAATAATTTGCAACCAATCAAATCTGGTTGTAACATAAAATGTGAAAATGTTCAAGAGGCACAAATATTTTTTTGCAAGGCACTGTAAACATAGGTCTAGACTTCAAACAAGTAGCATAACAGTATATAATAAAAAGCACTGCGAGAAAGCCCTACACCGAACAGAAATCACACTGTAAAATAAATACAGTTATGACACACATCTACTGAGTGAAACGTGCAAAACTCAGACGTTAATCCAAAGACACTTTTACGCAAAGGCAAAGATAAAATATGAAGTATCCTTTTACTGTATATTACACAAACATTAATTTTTACACACAAATTTACCACCAAGCACAGAAAGGCTAATAATCAAGGTTCTTATATAATAGGCCATTACTCAAGTAGGCTCTGTGTTTGCCTGTAAAACATAAATCTCTGAAGGTTCTGGCCCAAAAACATATTTTACAAATGAAGTTCGTGCCAAATGCTTTCATCAGTCACATGAATGTAACGCAACCTTGTGGCTGAAATGTGCTTCATAGCATAAATCAAAAAAATGGAACCCCACGTCCCCTGCAATTGTGTCTAGATGAGGACAGAAAGTGAAACCAAATACCGCAACAATTAAACATTACAGATCTGAGTTGTGTGTGAATATGCATTTGTGCAAGTCAGACAGAGGTTTATTAGCTCTACTTTTAAAGTTTCAGCCTTATGTGTTAATAGTAAGGTTCTAAACACTGAGCGTTGCAAAGTTCATATTAACATGTTTTGTCATGTGCAGAAAGAAAAAAATGAAACAAAAGTTGAGATTTTCCAGAGTAAAGAGGTTTATTTGTCACACACACCGTTGCATCTAAATTACAGGGCAGGTAAATGTATCGCACAACGCTCCATGAAAGAATATTAATAAAATCAACTCATTAGTATTTATTCAGACAAGATGAGATTTCAGCAATATTTTTGAGAAAACTAAGAATCAATTTTTTTTTTACAAACAGCAAAAGTTCACAGTTAACAAACTGTGCTTTAGATAATCTATAATCATACTGATACTCGTCGTCTCCTGCTTATCCCGGACCCAGTCGCGGGGGCAGCAGACTAAGTAGAGAGGCCCAGACTTCCTTCTCCCCAGACACTTCCTCCAGCTCTTCTGGGGGAAGCCCAAGGTGTTCACAGGCCAGCCAAGAGAAGTAGTCCCTCCAGCGTGTCCTAGGCCATCCCCTGGGCCTCCTCCCAGTGGGACGTGCCTGGAACATCTCCTGGGGGACGTTTGAAGTTATTTTGGTCATAATCTCGTTTTCTGTCATAGATCAGTTGGCCCAAATGATCTATGACAGAAAAAAAACCACAATAGTAAATGGACGGAATTTATATAGTACTGTGAGTGCTCATACTGACCACTGAATGCGCTGTACACTAGAGCCACATTCAACCAATCATACCCACAAATGCACACATTCATACAACGACACACAGATTGGTAGGCAACTTAAGGTTAAGTGCCTTGCACAAGGGCACATCTACATGTGGCAGGACGAAGCTGGAATCAAACCAAACTTTTGGATTGCAAGACGACCAAGCACTGTGCCATAGTCACCTCAAAGGAAATAGGACGTAATATAAAATCTTGAGAGAAAAAAAATACTAAAATTCTAAATCAAAAGCAAACATTTTTAGAAATATTTTATATGTCTTCTTATTTTATAGTATTTATTGCAAGTTTTCGTTTTTTTTATGTAACTAAGGTTTCGGCGTTGTCAGTGGATGACTGCTGTCCCATTTGTGTCATGGAAAACAAGAAAGTGACTCTCTTCCTAAGAGAGAATAAAGAAACTAGTTTGCATTTGGTTTACTTTCTTTATAATGGTTACTTGAATTGTCATTACACAGTTTTCTTTAAATATGAGTCATTGAAAGGCAACACCTGCTGCACAAAACCTTTCTAAATGTTTTTATTATTTGCTTTTTTATTTTTTTAACATTCTTATTTTTGTTTAAATAGAGGCTGACCGCTTTGTCAGTCTCTATTTTGTCAGAGAATACATTGTCACATTACCCTATTAGGCTTTCAAGGTTTAAAACATGTCACAGAGCTTACCTAAAAACCACAAAACCTGTGTGTAGTTGTTTGTGGTAATTAAATAAAATATTGATGAGTTTATTTGATTTGAGACTGCCCTAAATTGCACTACGTTTGGTAGACTGCCTTAAAAAATTGTTGAACTGATTCCTTCCTCTCCCTCTGAATGTTCCAGGTATTTTTTTTATGAAGTTTAACAGCTATTTCAAGGAATGTTTCACAGTGGGGACAGTAATTTAGGATGATGTTCTGTGTTAGTTGTTCAACACACGTGATGTTTTGCATGTGGACCAAAAAATAAAGTTTTAGTCTTATCTGAACAAAGCACAAGACCCAGTGATATATTGTATTTAAATAATCTGAGGCTTTAAGACATAGCGCTAATTATGACATGTTTTACAGAAGACATGTGGACAGACTTCAGATGCTTTGGGACCAGTAGGAGAGTGGAAACTTTTCAGAAGATAAGGCAAAACATTATAAGATGTTAATAAAATGTGGGGGAGATGGAGGAATGCCTGCTGTTAGTTTTTCTTGCGAAAAAAAATTGGGAGTATTAGAGGATGATCAGGATTGCCTGAAATTTGTGGTAATTCTAAGATAACCTTAAAGTTTTTAGGAGTTATACCAACAGTACGCAGTTTACATTTCCACAGTAATTCTGTTGGATCACACTTTTCTTTTGAAATTGTTAGAATGGTTAGACGTTTAGTTCTTATGTTGGAGATTTAGTATGGATGATCCATTTTTGCAGTTGTTATCGTCTTCCCTTTAAATGGAAAAATACTAGAGGGGAATATTGGTTATTTCACATAAATCTAATTGAAGTTCTGCGCTACACAGTATTGAGGGACAGTGCAATGCTTTTCCGAAACCTTTGATCCACCAGTCATTGACTGCTTTTATGATTGGATGACCGATCATCAGTCATTTTACAAGATTTGGTGGTTAAATTAGGTAAAGTGGCACCCCATGAGAGGTTAGGATTACTGTTTTTTGTATATTTTGGTATTGTGCATTTACGTGCCTCTGTTGTCTAAAACGTTTTTCTTTTGTATTTTTACATTAACCATCAGAAAAAGGTGACTGAAAAAAGCAACTTCTTTTTGTTCCAATATGAAGGGTATGAAACTATTGTTATTGTATGAATACATGCATTATTTTAGTTTTGTTTTTAAAATGGGAAGAAATGCAGTTATTAAAAAAATGGTCACACTTGTAGTTGTAAATGAGCACCAGAATCTTACACAAATAACTGAACTTCTTAAAATTGCTCCATTTTCCTTTATTTTTAAAAACTATCTTTAATTTTTTGGTTATTTCTCAATTGACATAAATATGATGAGACATCTAATCTATCTGAAAAATAACATTTTGTTAGCACTTTATAATCTAATGACAGTGATCATTAAATACAGAGAAAACAGTCAAATCCAGTTCAATATATCTTAAAAACCCATTTAACTTTAAAAAGTATAATCTAATAAGGATGCTTTTGTACTAATATATACAATACGTTTAGTGATCAGCATAGTAACCTTGGTCAACGGATCCAGCTGGCCAATCATCCTGACTGAAGACAAGTCATAGTTTAAGGCTTACTTCAGAGAAATCTTCAAACAAATCTGGCACATCTCACACCAGCTAAAACTGGTCTGATCGAGATTTTTTCCAGTAGGGTTGCTGTGTTCGTTATGGTTGGACATTCTACAAGTCTAAGCACAAACGTGTCAGTAAAAAAACTCGTAAATAAATTTATAGGCTGATGTAAACACATGCATGCCAAAAATGTGATTCCTACATGTCTGCAAGACAAGAAAAAATAACTTTATACATGACCAGTATTGGTTCCAAAATGCTGTGCCTTGAGTTATAAAATACCTGCCATTGTGCTGCTTATTTTAAGTACATTGATCTACATCTGCACGTACATTATGGTACGTGCTCTGCGTGTTATGGCTTTGCTCCTCTTGCTGTTAAGGCTAGGTGTGGAGAACTAATCATATTTCAGCAGCTGTGTATGATGGAGAAGTATCTGTTCTTATTAGAGGTTGATGTCATAAATAGATGCAAAAATAAGAGTTAAATAATAAGCATGAGAAAACTGTTTAACTGTAGGAATTTTCATAAACCAACCAGATTCATTCAGGAACGGGATGCTTAAGGTACAAGCGTTGTTTCACTTTCTCTCTGAGATCTACAGAAAGCAAACTGTTTCCAGAGAATTCCCTGCAGAGACGCTGTCTCTACAACGCCGAGTGGAGTGGTTTTCCAGTCCCGAAGGAGGACAACGGACGCCTCACCGTGGTTCCAGTACTTTTAGTTTTTGGGGGCGGACAGCAAGGATGTCCCCCCCCCCCCCCCCCCCCCCCCCCCCCCCCACCCCCCCCCACCCCCCACCCCCAACCAGTCCAAAATTTATCTGAAATAAATCTGAATGATGATTTATTTTCCCATCCATTGACCAATCTCTGTTACAACTGAAGGACAAAGGGAAATCAGTGTGTATTTCTCAGGATTCAGATCGGTTTAGGATCACTGCTTAAATGAGCCCTTTAATTAGTGATTTGAAGAAAAAACAACAGAAGCTGGTAATCAACAAATCAGGAATTAGTTTTATTATTAATTGCTGCATGATATACTATACCAATACTTTAGTGTAGCTAAAAAAACCACAATGTAACAAAAGTGAAAATATTAATTTTAATCTATACATTATTACCAATAGGGTCACGTTTGATGAAGCAGTGATGAAAGTTCACAACATCACTAAACTGATTAACCATTTAACTTTTAACAAGAGTTTTTCTGTCTATCAGGAGTCTCAGAAACAGTTTTTTAGCCCAATTTTGATAATAATTTTTATGTTAAAAAGTAGAAAAGTAGGATTTCAAGCTGACAGAGCTGGTGGGACCTCTACAATAGTATAGAATATTTTATTAAAGTCATTGTCACAAAATTGGAAAAGAAGCTATCTGGTCAGTGCATAGAGCAATAAATAATTTATTAAAAATAGAAAAATAGAAGCGCATTGTTGCATCTCCCTTTACATTCTGACTGTATTGAGTTTAGCTATTCCTGTTGGATAGGAACTGTAGTTAAATCTATTCTTTATTAATCTGAGAATCTGCCTGACGGTAGTTCAAACAGAGCATGATGTGTCCTATATGACGTTATGGGCTTTTTGGAGACAGCAGGTAATCTTCTGACCCCCTGTTAGTCTGAGGGGGGAATCTCAGAACAAACAATTGATTTCAGAAGGTTTTTCAGTCTGAAAGGCTGCTGTTTATGGCCCAAGTCATCTTGATGGTTCTTTACAACCTAGATGGATGTGAAGAGGATTTTGTCTAAAAAAGTTATTAAATGACACAGAGATCAAGTCCTGGGGGGATGTAGGAAAATTAGAATTAGGCTCAGCTTCTTACAAAAACTGGACAAACAGATTAAGACAAAAAGAAAGACAGTCATCACAACAAAATTCAACAGAGTTGGGCAAGTCTTTTTGGTGGGTTCTGGGATTCTTTCTCAAGACTTTTGACTTTATGAACTTCCAGGGGAGGAGACATCACAAATTAACAAACCAGAGACAGACTTGGAGTAATGTGAGAGCTAGGTCATATTAGACAGCCAAGAAATGAATTGGATTCTGTTATTTGTTTGTAAACCACATTTTTAGACTAGAGAGAAATACAAACTATCATCAAGCTTTTACAGCAGCCAAAAGTTTATCCTATGACTGGGTTGATTTGCTAACCCATATTTCACTTACCTAAATATTAGCTTCTGTGAAGCTAAACAGCTAAACAGATTAAAGAATTTGTGAAAGCTAACGCTAACCACTAAGAAGATCGTTTTCACCTTGAATAACTTCGTAACTGCCATTCAAAACTGCCTTCAGCTAGCTGCTGCTGCATCACACAATGACGTCTTGCAGTAAGCCTATTTCAGGCCTAACAAACTCTTCAAGGTATGCTCACAACAGAAAGGAACAAAATTGTGAGTTCTGTTGGTGGACTTAAAGTTGGCAAAATTGAATTTAGCGGACCTTCACGCTCTGCCCGAGGCTGGAAATTAAACCCATGGTGAGGAGCAGAGGCTCTGCACATGATGCGAGTGCTCAACCAACTGAGCCACCCAGTGCCAAGTTTCAAAGTATTTTAAACATAATAAATTCAAGTGTAATATCTGCATTTAATAAAATGACAGGTTTACATTCAAGGTTTAACAAATTAATGAAGAATATTTGTTTGCAATGAATTTTTAATTATTTTAAAACAGGTCATATTGATAGTGTTTCATGCAAACCTTTTAGTTCAACAACTGTCAAGGTTATAAAAACATTATTATTTTGAGGATTCTGGGATGCCACCAGTGTGGATTAAGAGGTATTTTATCTAGACCTAGAAGTCTGGCAAGGGCATTTTGAAGAGACCTGGAGTAAAACAGTTAAAGTAGATGGAAGTTGAAATCTGAGGTGTTTGTATGCTCTGTAAAGTCACTTTTTTATAACTCTTCAACCATTTTAGGGAAAGCATTAGGATTTGGAGCCTATTGGTGCCAGAACACATTAGAAGAAATCAGATGTAATTAGATGGTTGAATATCCTTGAAAAAATAGCGAAAACAGTTTTGATGTAGTAACTGTGTCCTGTTACACAGCTCAAACATCATTTAGTGTGCTGCTCTCCTTGTAATGTGGCAGGATTTGGCCATTTTTTTCAATAAGAATCTGCACTGTGCAGGAGATATTAACAGAGATGAGATCACTTTCAGAGGAGGCTGTGGGAAGGCTGTGCTCCTCTGTGGAATTTAACCATCAAGACATGATCTTGCACCTCTTAAAGTTCCTCAATGTTCAGTGGCCATGGCATGAAGCTCTTCTGTTCTCCTATAAAGATTTCACACATGTAACCCAGGCCAGTGAGCATCATGCACCCTATGAATAATCAGTACACGTACCGTACAGCACAGGATGTTCCAGCTTAAATAATGATCAGAGTCTGAACTGCACAGGGTCCCTTCTTGGCAGTCGTTTAATGAAGAAAGTCAACCGGATAATCCACTGGTCTTAACAACATACTCGGGCAATGAAACCAAATGGCAAAGCAGGTTTGAAGTGGTCCAGTTTTAGGTTGCAGCTATGTGTTCATCACCTGCAGTGAATTTATTAGAACCAACCCTCCTGCCGACAACACCCCTCCACCTCCACCCCCTGCCTATCCACCCATTGATGAGCTCAGCAGGTCTCAGGCTGTTTCAGGTTTTTCCACAAACTGAAACACACACATTCAAACTACATTCTTATAACTTTTACAAAGATTTTTTTTTAGATTAAGTTAATTTCCAAAACCTATAAAATGACTGTTGGCCTGACTAATCAAAAACTACATTCTGAAAACTAACATTGATACAGTCCTTGCCACCGGTCTATAAATCTCTGATCCAGTCCTCACAAGAGGAACAAGGAAGCACACGTGCAGAATGACTCAGGCCATTCAAATGTGTTCATTTGGCAGCCTGGCTCTCATCTGGACGCTTCAGACATGAGATAACGGAGATCTGATGATGACTGTTGGTCTGACCAAAGGAAAACGAGTCCTCAGGGGTGAGTTCCTTCCTAAACTCCACTCCACACAACTGACACAAAAACAACCCCCCAGTTAGCTCCATGGCATGGTCCATCTAATCTCAAACAATTACATGAAACAGTGAGGAGGTGATTCATTACATATGGTGGACTGGATCCTTTACATATGGCTTCTATTCATTTACATTGCTGTATATCTATGATAAATTAGGTTACTCATCTGGTCACCTGCCAGAAAAACAACTAACACATCTAAATGTTTATAGTCCAGCCAAGTATCGTGCAACGTTTTAAGTATTCATTACCAGTGAGGATTCCAAAATAAGAAAATCACATGAAAGTGGATCCTCAGATCCCATGTAGCACTTAACAGCAAAGTTTTGTGATCACTTACTTCCCAAGAGTCTTTGAAAATAATGCTACTGTCTCATTATCTAAGTATGACATCTTCTGATGGGTAAAAGCAAAGAGTTCCCTCGAGTCCTTTGCAACCTCTCTGTTTTGTCTGATCTGGCTATGTATATTTGCCATATCCAAAGGAGGATCTAAACGTGAAGAAACTAAGCTTATTTTGTGCAGCCTCAAGTCCTGTCGCAAACATAATGCATGTATTTTATGATACAGTCCTATTCTGAATAATGTGTGTTATCTTGCTAAAAAACACTTTTAATCAAAGGCCTTCAACCCAGTGTGAGATGTTGTCTGTGTTTTTTAAATACAAACACAATACAATAAATACTAAATGTATTTGTTGCACTTGTTTTATTTTATTTATTTTTTTTATTTTAACAGTGTACAGCCCTCTGGTCAGCAATATTGTTGCCATTATATTGCTTTAAAAATAAAGTGGTATGATGGTTTTTTTTTGTTTTTCCATATCAATTGTTCAGCTGAACTTGTTTAGCACTTAAATACATTTTGCACCAATGGAGAAAATATTGTGATTTGCAATAATCGTGCAACTGAAATTGTTCAGCATGTCCAACAATTATGTTGCAGCTGGAAATTGCAGCTTAAAATTTTCCTGCTGATTCAGCTGACCCAATGTTGTGCATGTTCACATCATGAAGTAGGGATATTTTGGTTTTGTGATGTAATGGAAGTATTAAGAGGTAGCAGCGTCAGGGAAAAAGTTGTAAATGTTCGCCAATCAATCTTGAAGGTGAGTCCCAATTTCTTTCGGATTATTGTATTCATTATGTCTTCTGACTTAAACTAAACAGCCAACTAAATGTCATTTTAAATAAATCACATAAAAAATCTAGGGATACTACTAAGAATTGGGGGTAACTCTATGGAAATGGGGTTCAGCTTTAGTTCCACAGGTGTTCATAGATACAATCACTATTTTTGGCTATGTATTACAAGCTGTATCAACAACAATGTAAACCTTCATAAGAACACAAGCTCCTAAATCCCACCCTTACAGTATCCCATTACACATGTCTTTATGTTATTCTACCCCTTTGCCATTTCCCACTCTGCCAAATGCAACACAGTATGGAAACTCCACATGGATCTCTTCCCGGTATTGCCATAGCTGCCATTTTTCCAGAAAAACTTGTTTTAACAGCTACTGTCCCAGATTCAGCTGCTAGGAAACCCGATCTATGGCGCTGAATCTTACAGGTCATTTACACACAGGAAAACCGTCACCTGTACTTATGACAATGTAGATTGTAGCTGTCAAACAAACCCCTGGCAGTAAAGAGGTGACCTTTACTTGAGTTCCTTAAAGCGCGATAGACTGTGAATTGATAAGTGGCATTTAAAAAAACAGCACAGAAGAAAAAAGAAAGAAAAAGAGGTGAGAGAATTGGAGAAGGAAAGCCCGACAACAGTGTTTTTTAACACAAAGAGTCTATTTGAGTGCTAGTGCTCAGAGGGATGGAGCAAGTGAGTATGCAGTTCCTCCGATGACTGATATTTCTTTAACACTGGAGCCTATTACTACTAATGGAAAAGAGCATGGGAGTTGTGTTGAAGGGGAAATGATGGAGGGTGAGGGGCTCGATGGGTTGGTGGTGGTGTTTGGGTGTTGTGGGGTTACGCAGTATTCACTTGATGCCAAACCATACTATTATGATCCAATCCTTGTTGTATTTACTGGAGGGGAACACCAAGTGGTGCAGGAAGCTCTTAGAACATTGTTTTTCCCTACTGTTAAAAAACCTCTGTTCTAGTAAAACCTGGGGGGGGGGGTTGCTGCTCAAACTCCCGACTCCCTTTACTTCTTTCCAGGGGAAGGCTGAGTCACTTCAGCTCCATTGCTTTGTAACTCCCTCTATGTGCAGTAAACTTTCATTGTTTTTTGTTACTTTTTTTTTGAATATTTAGTCACTCTGCCTTGGAAGCTGAACATAGGAAAATAAAAAGTTACAGTAAGGTAGGTAGGTATTGAACATGTCAACATTATATGTAAACAGTAAAAGTATTTCTAATAGGGTTACTGATAATAAATTCATACCAGATGTCGAAAGCAACCCTAGTAGTCTGTACATACAAGGAAATAACGAATTGGAATGATAAAGGGAATAACCGTTCAGGCTTACTAAAATGTATTCAATAAAAATCCCTAAGGTTTAGAGGATCTCTTCTGATCTTTGTTTTTTTTCCAATAGATTTTCAGTTGTATTTAATTTGAGTAAGTTTTTTTCGTTCTCAAAAAAAAATGGAGAGTTTCTATTGCTAGGTGGGATTGCTGTCTTGCTCTCCTATTTTATCCGTCTTCTTTCAGATTCTTGTGAATTTTTTTTACATTCATCCTTCCTTTAATTATATCAAACCTGCCTAGACCACATGCTGAAAATCAGCCCCAAACCTTAATAATTACCAACGTCTGGTGGGAATTTAACATTAATATATATTAGAAATATATATTTACTGTGGTGCATACATATTAAATGGCTTGAACACTTTGACATGGAGCAAGGTCAAAATTAACTTAATAATCCTACTTTTTCTGAGCCATTTAGTGGGTCACGTTCTGACTTCTCGTCATGTTAGAAACACAACAGAGGGATCTTTCATACACACGCACAAACAAGTATTATGTTACAGGGACAACAAGAGAGAGCAGAAGGGGAAAGGAGGAAAAAAGGGGCCAAGATCATAACATGGCCAAGGCAAGATGGATCTGTTGTCTGGGCGAGGACACTGCAAAGCAAACTTTCTAATTACAAATAGATTAGACCACTGTGATGTTGTTGTGTGGTCTCTGTGTAAACTCCCCCAGTTTTGTTTTTGAGACTTGTGTGGATTCCTTTCTCCTTTGTTTGTCTTAAGGAAACCCAGGAATCTCTCTTGCTCTGGTAATCTGTATACAGCAAAAAGAGACATGTGGGAAGGAGAATACTGGAAAGACATGCATGCACATGTATTTTGAACTGGTGCGCATTGTTTGGCTTGTTTATCTGTAAACCTAGGGTGCCAACAGAAGTTCCAGTCACTTGAAGTGAACCTGAAGCGCTGTGTTCCACTGAAAGAACAGAAAGTAACATTCAGGGCAACCACCCTCTTCTGGCCTGCCTCTGACTTGGGAGGCTTGTGTGCTGCTGCTGATGTTGTTATTGTTGTTTTTCGTGCTGAGAACAGGAGTCCTGGCCAAAACACACTTCTCTTACAATAACAAGACCTGAAGGGCTCCAACACTGCTCTACACAGGGCCTTATTGGTACAGAGGAGTACCAACAGCAATGTCTGTGGACAATCAGTGACTAATTTGCAAAAGGAAGGGATGGGAGATCAGCCAGAGAATGTTCTTTTACTAAGGTAACGGGTCACTGTCATTGATGGACCAGTGTCTCTAGTTGTTGTGTGTCAAGGGCTACAAGAATCCACACTGAGATGTTTAAGATTATTTAATACAGATAAAAATGTGTATAGGTAATGTTTCTTTAACATGCACTACATACTGCACGGATATTAACAGCACCCCTAATAATTTTTGGCATACCTGGAAAATATCTATAAAGAGCCTTATAATAAACCGTATCAAACTTAATTGACCTTTTAAGGCAGTAACATACAGTAGAACATTCGTGCAATAAAATACTTTTACCCATCCATCCATCCATCACTCCATCCATCCATCCATCCACATGCCATGTCATTTGGGAGGTATAGACTTTAACTGTCTAGGTGAGACAAAGCTTGCGCTTTTCAATAACTAACACTCCAGGCTGATCTGGCATGAAACACATTATGGATACAGTATTTGGAAAAGAACCTCATGCCTGCTTCTAAGTATGGTGGAAGATCTATGATGCTGTGGGACTGTTTCTTCTCCAAAGAACCTGGGAACCCTGTTAGAAAGTACTTAGAGCTCACAATAATTTTAAAGGGTGCTGTGCACAAGGAAAAAACAAACTCTGACAGACCACAATAACAATACCAAATAGCTTCTCGTGGTGTTTTCCACATTACCTGATGTAAGTGATAATTGTTGGACTGCTGGTTCCTGGCTTGCTATTGAAAGCTGAATCTTGTACCACCAAAGTGTTTCTTGTAAAGAAGGTAAGCGTGTCCCCTACCTCTTCCCTGCTGTATCAAAAATAGATGTTGTTATTAAATATATTTTACCTATTCTTTATAAAATTGCAAAATGCATACATTTTTGGTCATGATAATTACATTATAACAACAGCCTAATTTATCTATTGTGATACAATTACTACTTTTCTGTTTTGTTAAACGTATGTGAACAGCTGAATCTCTTAAAAACAAACATTACTGACTAACTATTTATGCCCTCTTTACCCATTAAATTTGAGGAAGAAATTA
>JAHHUM010001376.1:0-57001 GCA_036173005.1 Crenichthys baileyi | reverse complement strand
GCATAAGGGGTTGAAGTTCAGTTAAAATATTTTTGAAAGACTCTGTTATGATTCAAGTGGAGCTGTGTAAATTTGAATCAAGGCGATAGTAAAACCTTGTTTGTGTTTTCAGTTAACCTTTTCAGGAAAAAGTTTTAAAAAAAAAAGGGGGTTTGTTCAGGGGACTTGAGCTCACCAAAAAAATCTCGCCCATTTTTCCCCCTTTGCAGAAAACGATTTTTAGGGGTAGATTCTGTGGTCATGAGATAGGTAAAAAGAAAACTGTCTGAGCTGTTTTTTCCCCCTGCTACACTCATCCTCCTCCCTGGCCACTCCAACTCTTATCTGAAATAGCACATGGCTATCTGGAGAATTTCTCTCATCTTGTTGCCTACTATGTTATTAATTATTTGTCTCCCCAATGTTTCATGCCAGCTGCTCTGTGCATATGTGTGTGGTTGAATGGTACAGGCAGTAGGACTGTGGTAAGCATGTTTATTTCGCACAAGACGGGGAGGAACAGAGGTGAAAATAGTTTAGGGACTGTGTTGAGGTGGACTATTGGGCAGCTAGAGGGTGTGTGTCTATGTTTTAGTCCAGGTGAAGCAATCGAGCAGGAAAACTAGAGAAAAGGGGAGGAACATAAAAATACCTCATGGTTCTCAATAAACATGGTATTATTTAGGCTGTTTACAAAATCCATGTGAAACAGAGCTATTTTATTTTTTCTTTGTATCTACTTAGAAAACGACCAATTTATGTGGGTTTCAACACATCAAACACACATTCAGTTATTGCTGAATAAAACCACTACACCACAAAAATCAAAACAAAGTCATATATAAATCAGGAAACGAGATTGAATATGCTGTCGGGAGATTAATTTCAGTAGCCTGTCATTGAGATCTGACATAAAATCCACTTACAGCAACGATGCATGAAACAACAGATGAAAGCAACTCATGCTGTCAAGCAATGATGAATATAAAACAACCTGGATATATCCCAATCACATGCTTTGTATGAGAAATGGACATAGCTGCTGTGACATCATCCAGTAGCCTGTACACTTCACTTTTGAGACACTGTTTTTTTTACATGTTGGGTTTTAAGGTTTAGGAGTCAAATGTAATGTGATATAAATAGAGATTCCCAAACTTTCAGAACCAGAGGTATTGTGTTCAAAGAGTATAACCCCAATACAAACTGAGGTACCTTTAACTTAAACAAACTATTTGAACTAATGCAATAATGCTTCATTTTTTCACAAAACATTAAATCATTTATTCTTTTTTTCATTACCGCATTCGTCCGAACTTTGCTATGTACAATGTATTGAGGCAATGTTGGAGCAGTGTTGAAAAAAACTGTATTAATGTATAACTTGTTGTAAGGATGTGTATGATTCTGTCATACTGGCTTGTATTTGGAGTTTTTGAGTTTGTATTTTTGTTCAATTATCTGGTCTAGTCCTTTGTTTTCTGTCTCCCTGCACCCCAAGCCCACACCTGTTCTGTGTTTTCCCCTGATTGTCTGGTCACGTTTGTCGGTTCCCCCTGCTGTTCAGTTTTGTATTTAAGTCCATTTGTTTCCGTTGCTCCCGGATGGTTCCTTGTGATTGTGTGTGTTTCCTTGTGCGTGTTTACTACCCTACTCATCTTACCTGCAAACGCGAGCTTCTGGAGTTCTTCACCACATATTGGTCCATCAAAAAACCCCATTATGACAGATTCAGGTTTGACCTTCTAACATAGTAGGAGCTCAGATATTTAATTTGATTGTAGCTTTCCCAACTCACCACAATACCGTAACTGCACTCACTGTGTTTTTTTTTTCTAAGATGTTTGATCTTCTCAAACAAAAGGCTGATCCTTCGAAATTTGGAGTGCTGTCATTGGTAGAGTCAAGACACCTTGATAGCACTTCATGATGAGTGAACGTTTCTGTTAGACTGGGATGCCAAGTACACGAGAAAAAGGGTTTAATGTTTTACTACATTTTATCACTAATATGGAACAACAAATATAACAAAAGAAGCCATCAGCTCTATGTCTTATGATTCCCTGTGTGGCTGTTAGCTACAAAAGCTGACATAACTAAACAGCATGTAAACTCAACAAGAGCTGTCATCATTGTCAAACTTTCAGTGTCACTGGTGACATGCTTGCTGGGTCTTTGGGGGGCTGTTCTAGTGTCTCTGTCTGATGATGCCAGATGCTTACCATCTCCACTGTCTGTCTTCCCCATATTGCTTTTAGTCCTGTCACTGGAAACCTCATTGCTGTTCCAACTGAAGACGCATGGGCAACCGTTCGCTAATTTGCATGCTATTGGTTTGTTGTCTGTCTCACCCTGACTGCGGAAAAAGGTTGTTATTTAATAGGCCATTGTCAGTCAAGTTGAAGCAATCCTCCAGCATCCTTTCCCTACAGCCACATAATATCAGCTACCAAAATCCTGCAATGAGGACCTGTCATTCTTAATGGTCAGTTTATCCTTGACTGAATTTTAAATGTAGAAGATTGTAGGTACAGTAGTCACTCTCACTGAAACATATAAAACATTTCTATCACAACTCAGATGCCGCAATAAGCAAAGATTAGTTATAAACATTTTCTGTACTTATCTATCCGTTTTTTCTGCATGGTAAAAATACATTTAAACACATTTTGAGTCAGGTAGTGAAAACATTCATCCCTACCATGTATGGAAAATGACTTGCCAGATGGAAGGATGATAATATTTCTCAACACTTTCCCATTTGATTTTTAGTCATAAAGGCCAGAGTTAGGAGCATGTTGTAAATGTCAATACTGTGATGGGTCCTCCAGGAGATGCTGTTTTTTTATATATATATATATAAAGATGAATAGGTAAATTTAAATCAAAAATTAAAATTATAATGAGGTTTCATCTCATCTTTTATAACCAATTTTACAAAAAATAACATACACTAATCTGGGTCACGCAGGCAATCACTCCTAAGCTCCTAAAGCAGCTTAATATTCCCATTGTTTTGGCTCTAACATGTACCTGCCACCCCTTAATACGTCATCACATTAGTATTAAGTAGTAGAAAAATTGTAGTTCTCCTTATCATTATTGGTCTGTCTCCATATAAATTGTTGTGTGTTCCAGCTGTAATACTACCCCTTGCTATCTTAATGGCAGGAAGATCTTATGCTGTGGCAGTCATCTCTATAGCTGTCTTTCCCTCAGTCACTAACGTTAGGACTCCTTTGTTAAAGTTGGGTCTTGTAGAATTGACTTCGTTTTAGGGCCATCTTTAAAAACACCATTTAAGGATGGCCTGCTCCTGCTCTCTTATGCCCCCTTTCCCTATTCAGTTTCGTTCGGCACAGCTCTGTTTGCTTTTTATGCTTTTCCATTAGTAATGGTTATGTGGAACCATTACTATTTTTAGTACCTGGTTGTATGTGGTTCCAACCGTGCCAAGTCACGCAGCAAACGGCACATCAGAAGACTGTCGGTCTCTGATTGGGTAGGGGGAGGTTTTACTAGTCACAGCAAGCATAAAATGTAAATATAATATTACTATAATAACTAATATCTTCAGCAGTTAAATCATTGTACGCTGGGCTTATTGTATTTAGTACCACTATAGCAAACCAGGATTAGGTAGCGTTAGCTTACCCTCACACATCGTTTAGCTCATACCCTTTAGTTTAATACCACTCTATAGCTTCCCTCTCTCTTCTGTACTTATCCAGAGAGTCTTAAAGGCTGTAGTCTGACAACAGCCAAAGACCGAGCAGAAGGTCCTTTATTGTTGTTTGTGTTTGTCTCACTACAACTCACATTAGGTTACTTTTTCAGACTGTGGGGCTGCCACGCTATTGATGATCCTGCCCACATTGAGATGGTACGTAATTGTAATGGAAAACAAACCAAATCATGTAAAGTAGAACCGACCGAAGACAAACTGCGCTGAGTAGGTACTAATGGAAAAGGAGCACTAGAACTCACCAAAAAAAGGTTTTCCCCTCCTTTCCCACCCATCCTACCATGGTGATACTGTCAAGAGTATGTTTGTCTGACAATAGTCTATCAAATAACAACTTGCATAGCAGCTGCAATGCCAAGAGCATTACAATAACTTACTTGGAGTGCTGCTGATGATGAGATAAAGCTGACCCTGCAAAGACCATCCATGATCTGGTTCTTGTCATGAGGTTTTAGCCTGGTGTGAACTTTTTTGGACCTTATTGTAGTCTGAAAACTGGTGTATTTTAATAACTGTTCTTAAAACATAATGTTTAGGGGCTGGGATTTTCAGAGACAGAGTGATATTACAGCAAGATACATTTTTTGAGACTCCATCTGGCCATAATACAATTTGACATAAACAGATAGTTTCTTACATTCACTGTTAATATGATTTTTGGTTTCTCTCACTGTTCTTTCACTGTTGTGGGCACATTTGGTTATAGTTGTTATTTTATATATTTTGTTAACGTTCACCCTAAGGTCAGGAATTGGTGATTGGGAACAAATACTCTTGTTTTACATCCTATAGATGCTTGATTTTGCTAGGTTTTTGGCTTTGGTGTTTGTGATATTTATGTACGTGTATTTGTGTTTGAATATCTATTCATGACTGTTTTTTTTTTCACAGGCCTTTTCTGGAAACTCCAATTCAGAAAGTGCAGTTCGTCATGAACTGCAGCAGGGAATTGTGGCTCGCTTTCTTAGGCTCATCCCAGTAGCCTGGAGTGAAGAGGGACGTATTGGTCTCCGCATAGAAGTGTATGGCTGTTCTTACTGTGAGTGAAAACAAACCTCTACTCAAATGTTGGTTTTGCATAGATCTATGCTATGTTTGTCTTACTTATTATAATTTCCATATCCACTGATAATATCCATGCTGCAACACCTGGACTGCACACATGTTATCATACAAACGATATCAAAAGAGCCACTTAATTAAGACTGAATTACTAATAACTGTGGAAAAGATGTGCAAATGGCATCTAACTTGTCCATCAACATGTACTTTAAAATTCAGCTTCACTTGATCTAAAAGTGAAAGGTTTGTAGTTTTCTTTGTAAAATTGTTTGCACTTTAGCCAAGATTGCCAATAAAAAACAAGTTCTATAGCTAATCAAGCCCTTGAAGCCATTGAAAATGTCATTTAAACTCATACAACCGATGTAACCAATGAGAAGTCTGCTTGGACCTGTGTTTTGGATCATTGGCATTTTGGAACACCAAGAATTTCCCATGTGCAGTTTCTGGGCTTATGTGTGCTAATTCTTCTTCCGTATTTTCCTATTACAAGCTGTATTCACTGTGATACACTGGTGACTTGTCCAAGGCATGGCAAAGCAATGTTTTGAATGTTTTTTTTGTGTAGCACATTTCAGGACCAAGACAAATCAAGGTGCTTTACACGAAGAAAACAGACTGAAATTAGTGATGTTTCAGCCAATAGTTTATTTAAGGAAATCAAAGGCAACTCTGAACAAATATGTTTTTGACCTTGATTTAAAAGAAATTAGGAATTCAGCATTTTTGCAGTTTTCTTGAAGTGTGTTCCAGATTAGTCGAGCATAAGAACTGAATGCTGCTTCTCCATGTTTGGTTCTGGTTTTGGGGATGCAGAGTAGACTTGAACCATAAGACCTAAGTAGTCTGGAGGATTTATACAATGACAAGTATTTTGGTGCTGAGCCATTCAGTAATTTATAAACTAACAGAAGTATTTTAAAGTATATTCTCTAAAACACATGGAGCCAGTGTAAGTGACTTTAGAACTGGGTGATGTGCTCTACTTTCTTAATTCTAGTAAGGACAGCAGCATTCTGGATCAAATGCAGATGGGCCTGTAATTTTGCAATAGCAACTTTCCAAATTCTTCTTTTTCAAAAGTTGTTTGATAATTGCTGTTTTTAAGGCCTCGGGGAAAACACCTGACAAAAGCGATGAGTTCATTATTTCAGTCTAATATGACAAGCAAAACGTCTTGTTGGAGTCACCCATTTTGGTTGGACAGACCGACTAGGATGCACATTTCGACATGCGCAACTCTGACATCACCCGGGATTATTAAACCCGTGGAAAACCAAACTTTTGTTGCAACGTGTCCCCCCCCCACACACACACACACACACACACACACACTTTTCTACAACCCATTCTCAAGCCGGTGAAAAAAAGAAAGCAACGTCAAAGTAATTTTGTTCTTTTTATATCAAGTCAGATAGGTGTATTTAGAGGTCTGGGCATGGTGAGGCATAGTTTAAGGTGATTTAGAATCACCAGTAGTCAATCCAAGGTATTCACTTGTGGCACACAATATTGATTGAAGTGTTTATGGTGAGATGCTTTGATGTGCTGTGCAAGTGCTGCATGTCTATGTTTTTGTCCGGCTGATTCCAAGCTGTGACTTCTGTGGATAGTCCTGTAAGAGCTTTTGTGGTTGCATTAACAAACAGTCCCAGTCGATAATCTGTAGTTTCTAATCTAAGCATGTTCTTTCCTACTCCCAACCATGGGAATAAACTTAGCCAAATCCTATATCCTGTTGATCTATGCTTGAATTCCTCATGTGGCTTCACCCGGATGAGTTCCCTCTTAGTCCTATTTAGGGAAGGTTGAACTGAAATGAAATAAGTGTGATCAGTGACATAAACAGGTGCACATACATCACTCCAGGTTGGAGGCAACTGCAAATGAATGGCAGTTCCACACATCCAGTGAAATCCATCTATTGCATAAGTGCTTTTTAGATCATGGATTTCCCCCCCTGGTCCAGCTTGGTGGGAAGGATAATAGTAAGTTGTGTTAAACATGCACATTGGAATGGTCCCCACTGGGATGGAACTGGTGCCCACAACACAATGAGAAAAATGGGAATCTTCATGAAGCTCCACATAGTTGGACACAGGAGTTGTAAAATTAAAATGTTTAAAAACGTAAAATCACAGATGTAAAATGTTACATTACCCATTACCACACGGAAACTGATACTGATACCAGAAACGCTGTTTCTGCTAAAACACTCATCTCTTGGCGCTAGTACTGGTCTAGCTGTCAACCTGGGCTGGCTGGAAGAGTTAGGAAGTTCAGTACATACATAACAACCAGAAATGTTTCTGGACTTGGTTACAACTTTTCACATTAGTACCAGCTGTTAGTCTCAAACAAGTAATTTACAGGGGTTGGACAATGAAACTGAAACACCTGGGGTTTAAGACCACAATAATTTATTATTTGGTGTAGGGCCTCCTTTCACCAAAATAGCGTCAAAATTCGTTTGGGGAATGCTATCAGTCCGCACAGTGGTCAGAGGGGTTTTAAGCCTTCTTCTTTCAGGGTAGTGGCCAGGTCCTACGTGATACTGGTGGGGGAAAAGTTTCCTAAAACGCTCCTCCGAAACACCCCCAAAATGGCTCAAAGCCTCCACTAGATGGCGACAACCCCTTTGTAGTCAGACTATCACTTCCTAGCCTGTGGGTGGAAAGACTGACAGGCTCACCTCTTTACAGTGTGCTTTGTATAAGTAGCCCCTCTCTTGGATTTTCACAGCAGTAGGAGTTGTCAATAACACTTGGAATGGACCCTCCCACTTTGGATCAGACCACGTTTTCTTCTTAATGGTCTTAATCAGCACCCAGTCACCTTCTTTCACGTCACCAGGAACCTGTAGGGCTTCAGAAACATCATTTGGCAGATTATTAACATTTTGTATGTCTCTAGACTGTAATATCTTCCTCATGTAGTCTGCTAACGTCATCTTGTTGTGGATCTTTTAGGTCTTTTTGTAGATCAGGGATATAATAAGGTCTGCCATGTATTATTTCAAAAGGTGTTAATCCACCCTGAGCTGATGGGGTTATCCTCATATTAAGTTTTACTATATCTAAACATTCAACCCAATTTCTTTTTGTTTCTTCCATTGTCTTCCTAAGCTTACTTTTAACTGTCCCATTTGTTCTCTCTATCAACCCTGCACTCTGGGGGTGGTAGCTACAATGTGTTTTCAGGTCAATCTTAAAACATTTACCAAGTTCTTGTATGACTTTGTTAAAAAATGTGTTCCATTATCACTATAAATCCTTCTTGGAATTCCAAATGTACATAGCCCCTTTTTGCCACTGTTATAGCATCTGGTCCTTTGCAAGGAAAGATTTCCTTGGGGTTATGTTTCAGACATATCAAACAAGATGCACAAAAAAAATTTTTTTAGTAAGTTTTTAGTAAGTATTAAATCCATATGTAGTGAATTGTTTGTTCACTAGGCCAATCATCCCCCTGTTGAGACATGGCTCTGCACATGGCTCACATTTGCAACCCAGTGGAACATTGATTTAGGTAATATAGGCTTTCCTGCTAGGCATCTGGTGATCCCTTCACATTTACACTCAGCTAATTTAGCTGGTAACAGCACAGCATCTAATAATTTCAGTAATAACTCTGCATTTTTCCACTGTGCTACCAATTATACCTTTTTTTTATTTCTTTCCATAAATAATATGTGCCATCCAAGATGTTAATAAGACCTGTATGGTGTCATGATAGATAGGGCTAAATAAAATTAAATTGGATCTTTCCTACAAACGTTTCTGTTTGGCCGTGATACAGTTGCTCTCTTTTAATCATCTGGTTCCATAACAATTTTTTTTTTTGCTATTCATCAGCAAGATTATAACAGCTCTGAATAATCCATTCTAATCTAGCTTTATTTAGATGCATCTATTCTAATCTAGCCTTTTTTTATTAAATGCAGTAAGTCCTCATTATATTTAAGAATGAGGTCACTATTTTTGTTAGTTGCTATTATTTTAATAATGCTTGGTTTAGTTTAGGTTTCATTAGTTCTGAAAAAAACTCACTCCTCATCAGTTTAGAAGGCTTAATAAAATTGATGAACACACTTTCCACTTTCCACTGACCACCTTTTCACCATGCATTGCCCAGTTCTGCCAACTGCTAACCAAGCAGGTGGGTAGATCAATGTTATGTTTTGTGACCCAGTTACAAATCTCAGGCAAATCATTTTGCTGGAAGGCATTTCTTTAACTGCTGTTGATAGGGACTGTCATCAGCATTACCGTGTTGCAGTCCACTATTCCTTTTAAACACTTCTACCATTGTTATTCTGTACTCAATGATTGGCTCTCCTATTTTCTGTTTAGTCTGGTTAATGATGGTATAATCTGCCCTCTGTGTAAACTCTCCTTCTAACATTTTCCCACAGCACCGCAAATCGTGGATTATCTGTTCCACTGGCGCTAAGTGTTCAGGGGCAGTCGCAGCTGCAGCAGCGCCCTGGGGTTGTGGTTGCCTGCCCCTCCCCCCTAGTACACGTCGCTATCTTCCTCTCTGGCTTCTGCTATATAAACTTCCTTTGTCTTTTTATTTTATTTATTTATTTTTTTTTAAGTTTGACTTTCTGTTGTAGTCTCTGTACCAAATGAGTACAAGCAGGAACCGCAAGATCTCCTTTAAAATTATAATCTTTCTGCCATTTAGCGAGTTTTTTTTACTGTATTTGGATATTTTTGAGTGCATAAACTTTGCATCTCCTTCTTACGGGGGATGCTTTTGGACGCAGTTCCCATTTTAAGAGTTGTTTTTTTATATATAAAAAAAATTATTAAGAACTGAGTTCTACTTCTATTAATTTATATTAGTGCTATTTATTTGATTCTTTGTGCTTTATTATATGTACTTATATGTAATTATTATTATTCAGACTCCGCTCTTTTTTTTATGTATATATATAATTATTTAACGGGTGTATTTATTATACATATGTTGTACCATCAAATCAAAACAGAATTCCTCAATGGGCCCCAACATTTCCCAGAAAACAAGCTTCTATATCAAACACCTAGTTTTGATCTGGTTTTTCGCATGAGTTCTACTCTCGGAGATTGCAGGGGTTTTAGACTGAGATTTGATGGCACATAATATCCAAATCAGAATTCCCCACGACACACCTCAGCAGTCAACAACTTTATATTAACACCAGCAAGGTTTCGGGTTGTCATGTGATTCTGCACTCATACACACCCCCTGTTTATTATCAGGCCTCTTCAAAAACTGCAATTCTATTTCATCCCTACTGACCACCAGAGGCGGTGCTTCAAGCACTGTATGATCATTCTTGTGCATGCACAGGTCGAGAATTTAATAACAACATGGTCACATGTGACCTACCGGTGGCTCACATGAGTCTATATAGTCACATGACACCAGGAGCCCAGTCCCTTCGTTCTTCTCGCACGCAGGTTGATGAATGCAGGTGTTGGCTTGTATTCGTTGTTCCTCGTTCCTCTTGCTGTTCGCTGCTAGAAGCCTCGTGATCAGTTGTGGTTGGAGCTGCAGATGGTTCTGCCCTCCAGAGGCTGCGCAAGCTGCTTTTTCCTCCAGGTTTTCTGGTAAGTTCTTCCGCTCGCCGGTGGCATTTTCTGCTCGTGCTGATTCTGATTTCTTTGACAGTGTTGCTGTTTGTTTTTCATTTATACATTGCTCGCTGACTCTCCAGTGTCGTTTTCTGCTCATACTGAGTCTATTTACTTTCTTCGGCAATGGTTTGCTGCTCGCTTTGATTTGTTCCCTGTCTATTGGCTCGCCCGGTGACGTTTTCTGCTCGTGCTGAGTCCTACGGCTTGTTGCTGTTGTTGCCGTAACAGGGTCTTGACGGTGTTTTTATTCTGCCTGTTTGACCCCATCTGTTCCCACTTGTCCCTAGGTCATGGACAATCTTTGTTGTGCATCCTGTTCGGCTCCTCTGCAGCCTGAGGACGGTCATGACATGTGCCCTCACTACCTTGACCATTGTTGAGGTCCACTTCTTTCACCATATATAATAAGACACCCTCAACACCCCAGTCCGGATGTCGTGAGAAAGAACAGATGAAAAGCAGGAAATTAAGATTAACACATGTTTAATTTGGTAGATAATAAGTCCAATGATTTCCAATGCAAAAGAAATACAAACAGAATAACACAAAGAAAGAAAATGACCTAAGGCCTTAGGTAGAGAGCTCGGGTTTCAGCAAAGCATGGCTGTCTGTCTTAACCGAGTTGTCTGCCTAATCACAGATGCCAGAACATCTTATACCATCTACTTCAAAGCTTACTTACTGAGCCTGCCCATTATGCAGTCTGGCTCTGTAAATCAGCCAAGCCCCCCTTGTGGGTAGTTTATTATCTATACCATGGCCAAAAGTCGACATTTATTGCTTTACTGCCCATACAGCCAGCATTTACTGCTTGCAGCTGCTGAGAACCTCCTAACCTCTGTTTCACCCTTGTTCCAGCCTGACTCCTGCTGTGACCCTGTGACTTCTCTCCTCAAGGCTCACACATGTTAAATCTCAGTTTTATGTTCCCACATGCAAACTAAACACATTTATGAAACTAAATGAGTTTAATTCTCAACATCATCTCAGGGAGGTGCTTTCGGATCATGCGTGCTCTAACTGCAGCGTTCTGCCCCGAGCGGTGCGGTTGGCCCGGCTGTCCTCGGTGGAGCAGTCTGCTGACTGGGCAGTCTCTGTCCAGCAGGATCTGTTGCCGCCTGGACAGACTGCGGCTTTGACGAAGCGGTCTGCTGCGGACGTGCCTTTAGCGTCTGGTAGCGTCCACTGGAGTGGATCAGCTTTTGATGGAGCTGGCCTAGATGAAGGCCCTCCTTCAGTCTCTCCGGGCGGATGGTGGCCGCAGTGAGACTTCCCCTCCTGAGCAGGGGGGATCCTCGAATTGCGAGGATGATGCTATTTCGGTCGCGGCCTCGGGCACCCTTTTTCGAGAGGACTTTCTGCAGTTGGGCTCTCGGACCTCAGGTTCGGGTCCCGGTGCCTCTCAGGGAGGTACAGGGGAACCGGTGTCTGCAGCTATTAGAACGGCTCTGGGCCGTTTGCGGCTGGGTGTTCCCCCAGCTCAGTCTGCTCCATCTAGCGCCTTCTTTAGGTGTCGTGATGCCGAGGCCGCCTTTGTCGTTTCTCCCTCAGTGGAGTATGTCCAGGAGGTTCCTTCCCTCCTCCTGTTCCTTTCTTGGGGCCCACGAGCATGGCTCCTAGAGCGAGACCAGCTAGGGCCCAAGGGGACCATGGTGGGGCCCAGGCTTCGCGTCCAGTTCAGGCTGCTTAATCCGGTCGGCATTTTCCCAGGTCCTCCTGGGGGCAGGGAGTGTTTCCCCTGGCCAGCTCAGTTATTAGGCTGTTCATGCGCTGGACTCGTGGGTGCTGTCCACTCTGTCCCAGGGATACCGTCTTTAGTTCTGCCGCCGGCCTTCCGTCCCCAGCCGAGCCAAGATGACGGTCATCTGCGACCCGATGAAGGCTCAGGCCCTGGACCGAGAGATTTGCACCTTGCTGGCCTGTGGGATCCAGGGGGCTTTTATTCAGTTTATTTTCAGTTTTTTTTTTCTGGTTCCCAAGGTTCGTCCAGTATTGGACCTCCGGGGTCTGAATGCTTTTCTCAAGGTTATTTTCACTTGTTGACCACCAGGGAGGTCCTGCAGGCAATCTCCCTGGGCGACTGGTTCACATCTATCAACCTGAAGGACGCTTATTTTCATGTTCCCATTGCTCTGGACATTGGCGGTTTCTCCGCTTTGCATTTCACGGGAGGCACTTCCAGTTCAGGGTTCTTCCCTTTGGTCTTTCCCACTCTCCTCAGGTGTTCACCCAGTGTGTGGCAGCGGCCCTTCCCCCCCCTGCAGGTGACTGTTTTCTTAGGCATGGTTCTAGACTCTGTTTCCATGACCGCCTGTCCTTCTCCTTGGCGGGTCGGCGATATTCTGGCCATGCTTCCAAGCTTCCGTCTTGGCAGGGCTCCACGGTTTGTGGAGTACCTGTGTCTTCTTGGCATGCTCACTGCTGCATCCAGCGTGGTGCCTCTGGGGCTTCTTTCATTGTGGCGCCTGCAGATGTGGCTGAACGGGGTCGGCCTCGAGACCTCCCAGCGTACTCACAGGCTCCGACGGCTTCGGGTTGTGCCTCGGTGCCTACAGTCTCTGTCCCAGTGGCGGAACGGATCCTACATCGTGGCAGGTGTTCCGCTCGGCCCCCTTCCGTGTCAGAGGGAAGTCGTCCATGCGGATGCTTTCTCCAAGGGTTGGGGAGCGACCTGGCAAGACCGTGCGGCTCAGGGGGTGTGGTCCTCGTGGCAGTGCGGGGTCAAAATGAATGTTCTGGAGTTGATGGCTGTGTTCCTGGCACTCCGTGCTTTCCTTCCAGGGCTGCTGGGGAGACATGTGTTGGTTCGGTCGGACAACACCACAGTTGTCTTTCACATAAATCACCAAAGGGGGTCCAGGTCTCTGAGACTACTGTCCCTGACCCTGACAGAACATGTCCGCGGACTTTCTATCTCGGCAGGTGCCGCTTCCGGGGGAGTGGCGGCTTCACCCAGAGGTGGTGGATCGCATTTGGGCGGAGGTGGACCTGTTTGCCACCAGAGATGCGGTTCATTGTCCCCTCTGGTTCTCCCTGATGGACAGGGCCAGTCCTCTAGGCTGCGATGCACTAGCGCACAAGTGGCTCCGGACCCTTCTCTATGCCTTTCCCCCATTCCCCCTGTTCCCCCAGACGCTCCTGAGAGTTCTCCAGGCAGGCATGAGCTTCTGTTGGTAGCCCCGTTTTGGCCAGGGAGGATCTGGTTTCCTCTGCTGCGCAGGCTCTGCTGCGGCTCGCCGATGCGGCTCCCCTCCAGGAGGGACCTCCTCTCCCAAATGGGGGGCCGGATTCTCCACCCCGATCTGGGCCGCCTGCGTCTCTGGCTTTGGCCTCTACAGGTGCAGGCTCTGCCTCCTCCCATTATGGAGGCAGGGTGGGACAGACCATGACTGGTGCATGGGCACCGTCCACACGGGCCGCCTATGGTGATAAGAGGGCGGTCTTTGCTGACTGGTGCCGTGGTAGGCAATTGGACCCTGTTCGCTGTACTGTTTTCCATTTGCTGTCCTTCCTTCAGGAGTTGCTGGATCTAGGGTGATCCCCTTCCACTTTGAAGGTGTATGTGGTAGCCATTTCCCGTTGGCATGTCAGGTTTGGTGGTTGCTCTGTTAGCTGGCATGGGGATGTCACGCTGTTCCTGAAGGGTGCCAGGCGCTTGTGTCCACCCAGGCGCCCTGTGGCCCCTGCGTGGGATTTGTCGCTGGTGCTTGCGGCCCTTCGGTCTCCCCCTTTTGAGCCCGTTACGAGGATGGATCTCAAGTGGCTCTCCCTGAAAACCGCCTTCCTGTTGGCCATGGCTTCTGCTAAATGGGTGGGGGAATTGCATGCTCTGTCTGTGTCTGAGCCATGTTGTCGGTGGAACCTGGATGGCTCCGGTGCTACGCTGTGGACTAATGCTTCCTTTGTTCCAAAGGTGCCTGCGGTGGCTGGCGGTGTTCTGCCGCTCCGGCCTTACCGTTTTAATCCTGGTACCCCCTCTGAGCCTCTTTGCCCTGTCCGAGCGCTCGAGGCATATGTCTGTTCCATGGCACCCATTCGTCAGACTGAAGGTCTCTTCGTCTGTTATGGTGGCTCTCGGAAGGGTCAGGCCCTTTCTAGACAGCAGTTGGCACGTTGGATTGTGGAGATGATCTCTGTGGCTTACTTCTTGCAGGATCGGCCCCTGCTGGGCGGTGGTCAATATCACTCCACTAGGAGCCTGTCCATCTCATGGGCTGCCATGACCGGGGTGCCTCTAGAGGCCATTTGTGGAGCAGCTTCCTGGATGGCACCGAGCACCTTTGCCAGATTCGCAAAGGTTGCCACGCTGCATCCCCTGCAGGGCATACTGGAGCAACCGCCTTCTGTGTCCCACTGGGGTTGGTGGTGTTACTGTGTTCCTCGGGGTTTCTGTGGGATCCCTCGGGACCTTGTTGGTATGCATCATACTGTGCTTGAAGCACCGCCTCTGGCGGTCAGTAGGGATGAAATAGAACGAAAGTTATGACTGTAACTAAGGTTCTATGAATCCCAGGTGACCGCCAGAGTGCTCGGTCCCTCGGTCTCCGCGTGCTCACAAGAAGATTGTCGGGACTGGGCTCCTAGTGTCATGTGACTATATAGACTCACGTGAGCCACCGGTAGGTCACATGTGACCGTGTTGTTATTAAATTCTCGACCTGCCCATGTACAAGAATGATCTTTCAATGCTGGAAGCACCACCTCTGGCGGTCATCCGGGATTCATAGAACCGTAGTTACAGTCGTAACTTTTGTTATGTTAAACGCCGAGCATACCGGCTCGCGTACTTATCTAGGGCTAATGCCAAGCTTACCGGCTTGCGTATTTCTTTTTATATACTTAGTTGGTTCTGTCATACCTGTGCGTTCATTCACATTGTCTGTCGGAATGCGTTTATCCACCCCCCGGTGCACCTCGGTCGATTCGGTTACCAACACAGAATTTACTGTGCAGGAATTTCGTTTTCCAAACGTTCTGGAGGCTGCGCAGACGGAAACCCCACACACACCGCAGGACCCCGGACAGCGGATTTCAAGCGATCCGGCTCAAAAGACCAAGAAAATGTTAGAGTTAGAAAGCTGATAAACACAGACAAGTGTAAAATACGACACAAGGTGAACCAAGAAAGTTTGACTTGCAAGGGTGAGACAGTCCTCTGCCAAAACAGCGACTTCCATCTCACAAAGTGAAATATCCTTGCACCAGCCTTTTATTTACAAGTCACATTCCTACAAGCAAAAAGCGGGAATTGGTTCAGCCAATTCTTACAGAGATTTCAACCTAAAAGTGTAGTCATTTCCAAATATGGTATAAGCTTGTCATGTCCAGACCACATTCCTTCACCTTCCACAAAAACTTTTTCATACTAAAAAAGCAATCATAGGAATTAGAAATAATCTTAACTATAGTACAACTTCAGACATAAACATAATTTAAACTAAACAATGATAACTTTTTTCACACTTCCCCTCCACAAATTTATTCTCTTGTTCATAGAGTTACTTCCTTATTGTGTGGTGCATTAGACAATGCAGCCCCCTTGAAAAAGAAGGCAATTATTCATAGGAGGCTGGCTACCTGGTTTAATTCAGAGCTGCGCACTTTAAAGCACAATGTTAGAAAATTGGAGAGAAAATGGTGCTCTACACATCTAGAAGATTCCTACTTATTCTGGAAAAATAGTCTACTGTTATATAAAAAGACACTTCACCAAGCTAGAACAGCTTTTTTCTCATCATTAATGGAAGAGAATAAGAATAATCCTAGTTTTCCCTTTAGTACAGTTGCTAAACTTACACAGAGTCATAGCTCTGTTGAACCATGCATTAACCATAAACCTTCAACTTGTATGTTAGACCCATTCCAACCAAATTATTTAAGGAAGTGTTCCCTCTGATTACCAGCCCCATTTAGATATGATTAATCTATCCTTAGTAAATGGATATGTACCACAGGTTTTTAAGGTAGATGTAATTAAACCTTTACTTAAGAAACCTTCGCTTAATCAAAATGATTTAATAAATTACAGACCTACATCCAATCTTTCGTTCTTATCTAAAATTCTTGAGAAAATAATTGCTAATTAAATGTTTGAGTATTTATACAGCATTGATCTGTAAACATTTTGAAAACATCATCAGGGATTAACAGAAATGAGCTGCAGCCAGCATGCATTAAGACATTCTTACCAAAGGGTTAACCAAAGTTCTTCTTCAGATCATGTGCTTTTAGAGGCCTTTAACAATGATTGCCATTTTAAGTTTGAACTAAAAGGCTACTGGTGAAGGAAGAGCCCCCACAGGATCCCTTCATTCTGACTGCCACATATGACAGGTAAAGATAGCTGCAGTAATAAACTGTTTATTTGATGGATTCTGTCTCACCTAATCGGTTAACAGTCATAGTACTGTACAGCCCTGCTAGTGAACGTTTTGCAGAAGTATTTGAATGTATAAGATGGAGAAATATATACTTTTATCAGCTTGCGCTGCTTATTGCTGCCTGCGTCCTCACTAAAACTAAGAAAGTGGAGCACATCACCCCAGTTCTAAAGGCCTTACACTAGCTCCCCAAATCTCAAGGAATAGACTTTAAAATCCTTCTGTTAGTCTATAAATCACTGAATAGCTTAGCACCAAAATATATTACAGACTTGTTGTCAGCGTATCAACCACCCAGACCTCTCAGGTCTTCTGGCTCAAATCTACTCTGCATACCCAGAACCAGAACCAGAACCAAACATGGAGAAGCAGCTTTTAGTTCATATGCTCCACTAATTGTGTGAATGCTGAAGGCATATTGAGATCCTGTTTCTCTTTATTCTTTATTATTGTGTGAATGCTGAAGGCATTTCTGCCGTTCAACTTTTACAATATTCTGCTCATTCTGCTCTTTCCGGCTATATCTTTTGGTATTTATACCTTTTATACTTTTAAAAATATTCAGCTTTTTATGGTTTTTTTGCTCCCATTGAAATGAATGGAAAACGGCAAAAATTCTGCTAAAACTTCACTGTTTTTGCCATTTAACTACTCAGCTAGAAACACCATTCAACTTTTAAAATGCTTTCACAGCCTTCTGCTATTACTGTTTAATTCAACTTTTTGATATCTTTTACAGTTTTTCTAAAATTTGGATTCAAACTTTGTTACAATTTTTTCAGATTTTCAGTTTTATAATGTAATCCAATGACAGAATGTTCGTGTCGCTAGAGTGTACACTCTAGGTTTTTGAATAACCTGAAAAAGAACAAACAAACTCTCTTCAGTCGCTCAATTTTCACTCTACCTATACAAATTATACATCAAAACGTAGGATGCTCTTTCACGATTAAGAAAATGTCACCCTCATTGATGTGGGACAAACAGTTTTTCGGCAACACGCCCCAAACCAACGCAAAGTCAACACACCCTGTATAGGAAATCTATAGGAATTTCAGAAAAAATCTGAGCAAAAAATCCTTAAACTCACATGTTTTCGAATCGCCGCCTCTCGTAAACTGTTCGAGGTAGAGACATGAGCCTTGTGCAGATTGATCTTCAGACCTTGTTGGCGCTCACTGTGAAATAATTTTTTTGATACCTTTTATCGTTTTGTCATAAAAAAGGTTTGTTTAGGAGTACCAAATCTGTCTTTTCCAAAATCGCTTAAAATTGAAAGATTTCAAGATTATCCACTTTTCTACACTGTCATATCTCCTACACGGATTTATGTAGACACATGAAAATCTCCAGGATTGTTCACCGATCCCTGCTGATACCTACGGTCCAAATATTTTTTGGAAACCTTTTATCGTTTCCTCGTGACGTAGGTTTGTTTGAGAGTGAAAAATTCACCTTCACTCAGGTTAAAAATGGTCGAAATGATCCACTTTTTCACAGGGTCACATCTCCCAGACAGATTTTTGTAGAAATTTGAGAAGCTCCACAATTGTTCAGCAAGGTCTGCTGATTCATACGGTGCATGAATCTAATTAATAGCCTTATAGTTTCCGAGTTATTAGATGTTGTTTGAGAGCATGTTCAGGCATTTTTGTGTTTTTCTCCATTTTTCCTTTCTTTTCACCTAGTGTTGTGCCTTTAATATTATCATTTCAGCAAAAAAGTGTTAATATTCTCGTTCCCCTGTCCGTTCTGAAAAAAATGGTCCAAGAATAACGTCGATAGCCCTTACGGTTTCCGAGTTATGGGCGGTAGTTCGGGAGCATGCGTCTCCATGTTAAAAGCACAGGGAAGGGGAGACAATAGTGAGGTGCTGCATTAGAAATGCTGCAGGTGTCAAGTTACACTGACACTCTTTGCTGATTGGCTGATTCACTCTTCACTGTTCTATTTATAGCTCTGTGTATCTTGCACTGTATATGTCTGTATGTGACTCTGTGTCTCTTCTCTCCCTGTCTCCTATTCAGACACACACAAGAGCCCTGACACACACACACACACACACACACACACAGACACACACACACATCCCTGTTTTACTGTCTTTCTGAGGAGTTTGCATTGACTTCCATTCATTTTCATTCATTTCTATGGCCTAAACCTGACCTGACCCCTAACCCTTTGACCATCTTCATAGGAGGCAACTACATGGTGGCCATTTTGTGTCGAATACTTAAACAGTATGTACTGCTGTTCCAACAGTGATTAAATTTAAAAGGCAATTTCATAGAGTTTTGCATATCGGCTGTTAGCACATCAGAACCTGGAACAAGTCTATATCAGAACCAGACACAAACTCTGTCAAAACCAAGAGGAAATCTCCATCAGAACCAGTTAGAAACCTTCCATCAGAACCAGGTCCAAAATTTGTCAGAACCAGAAAGAACCTCTATCAGAACCTCGTCCAGTATCAACCAGAACCTGGAACAAATCTTCATCAGAACCATGTACAAACCTCCATCTGAACCAGGTCCAAAGTCTATCAGAACCAGGTCCCTTCTATCAGAACCATGTCACACATTCATCAGAACCAGACCCAAGCTCCATCAGAACCAGGAGGAATTCTTCATCAGAACCAGAAACCCCAACCCCATCAGAACCAGGAAACAAATCTCCATCAGAATAAGACCCAAAACTCCATCAGAACCAGGAGGAATTCTCCATCAGGACCAGTTAGGCACCCCCCGCTATCAGAACCAGGTAAAAACCCATCAGAACCAGAAAGAAACCTCCATCAAACCAGTTCAGAAATCCATCAGAACCTGAGAAAATCTCCATCAGAACCGGACCGAAAACTCCATCAGAACTAGTTTTGGAACCCTCCATCAGAACCCGACCCAAACTCCATCAGAACCCGGAGGAATTCTCCATCAGGACCCCTAAGTACCTACTATCAGAACCAGGCCAAACTCAATCAGAACCAGAAAGAAACCTCTATCAGAACCAGTTCAGAAATCCATCAGAACCTGGAGAAAATCTCCATCAGAACCAGACCCAAACTCCATCAGAACCAGGAGGAATTCTCCATCAGGACCAGATAGTACCTACTATCAGAACCAGGTCCAAACTCATCAGAACCAGAAAAACCCTCTATCAGAACCAGTTCAGAAATCCATCAGAACCTGGAGAAAATCTCCATCAGAAACTGGACCGAAACTCCATCAGTACCAGGAAGAATTCTCCATTAGGACCAGTTAGGCACCTACTATCAGAACCAGGTCCAAACTCAATCAGAACCAGAAAGAAACCTCTATCAGAACCAGTTCAGAAATCCATCAGAACCTGGAGAAAATCTCCATCAGAACTGGACCGAAATTTCATCAGTACCATGAAGAATTCTCCATTAGGACCAGTTAGGCACCTACTATCAGAACCAGGTCCAAACTCAATCAGAACCAGAAAGAAACCTCTATCAGAACCAGTTCAGAAATCCATCAGAACCTGGAGAAAATCTCCATCAGAACCGGACCGAAACTCCATCAGAACCAAGAAGAAATCTCCATCAGAACCAATGAGGGACTCTCCACCAGAACCAGCAAAGAATCTCCATCAGAATCCGGTAAAAACCCGTATCAGAACCAGTTACAAACCTGTATCATTGCCAGGACAAAACTCTATCAGAACCAGAATGAAACCTCCATCAGAACCAGGTCCAACATCCATCCGAACCTGGAACAAGTCTCCATTAGAACCAGACCCAAACTCCATCAGAACCACGAACAAATCTCCATCAGAACCAGACCACAACTCCATCAGAACCCAGAGGAATTCCTCATCAGGACTAGTTAGGAACCCACTATCAGAACCAGGTCCAAACTTAATCAGGACCAGAAAGAAACCTCTATCAGAACCGGACCCAAACTCCATCAGAACCAGTTAGGAACCCTCCATCAGAACCAGCAAAAAATCTCAATCAGAACCAGGCCAAAACTCCATCAGAACCCAGAGGAATTCCCCATCAGGACTAGTTAGAGACCCCTTATCAGAACCAGGTCAAAACTCTATCAGAACCAGAATGAAACCTCCATCAGAACCAGGTCCAACATCCATCCGAACCTGGAACAAATCTCCATTAGAACCTGACCCAAACTCCATCAGAACCAGGAGGAATTCTCCATCAAGACCGGTTAGGAACCCACTATCAGAACCAGGTCCAAACTCAGTCAGAACCAGAAAGAAACCTCTATCACAACCAGTTCCAATAAGCATCAGAACCAGGTCCAAATCGCCTTGAGAACCAGGAGGAACCTTCTATCAGACCCAGGTCCAAACTCCATCAGAACCTGGCAAAAAGCTCCATCAGTACCAGGAAAAAAACCTTCATCAGAACCAGGTACAAACACCATCAGAACCAGGAACAAATCTCAATCAGAATCAGACCAAAACTCCATCAGAACCCAGAGGAATTCCCCATAAGGACTAGTTAGAAACCCCTTATCAGAACCAGGTCCAAACTCCATCAGAACCAGGAAGAAACCTCTATAAGAACCGGGTCCAAGCTCCATCAGAACCTGGCAAAAAGCTCCATCAAAACCAGAAAAAAAAATCTGCTTAAGAACCTTCTAAAAATTTTCATCAGAATCAGGTATAAACCTTAATTAAAACCAGTTCCCAACTCCACCAGAACCTGCCAAAAATCTCCATAAGAACCTTTATCAAATCTATACGAGATTCATGTACAAGCATCCATCAGAAACAGGTCCAAATTGTATCAGAACCCGGTACAAATCTTCATCAGATCCAGGAGGAACCCTCTATAAGAATCAGGAACAAAACCCCGATCAGAAACTCATTGAGAACCAGAATGAAACCACTACTCTGTGACTTATGATGATAAGACCATCTTCATAGGTCCCAGGACAGCATCAAAACAGCGACCGTTTGATGCCAGCTACTTAAACAGCTTCTACTGCTCTTCCAACACCTGAACAAGTGAATAATTTTAAAGGGCAATTTCATAGACTTTTGAATATAGGCTGTAGTAAGCATTATTATTTTAGCTAATTTTAGCTTATACATTACTTTTTGCATAGTAGATGGGGTAAATTAACATCCGCCTTCATGCTAGTGATAACCAATATGCTAATGTTAGCATTTTAGCTTCTCTTTTTCATTCTTTTTCTGAATTTTCTGCTATTTTTATATATTTTAGCACTGACTTCAACTTCTTAGTCTATATTTTTGCTTCAGCCTATGCTTTTTCAGCTCATCTATGGGCAGGTCTTTCCTGCTTTTTTAATGTTTTTGTCAGTTATTTGTCAGTATTTCAACAACCATTTCAAGCAGTTTTGAGGTAACCTCACCTTGTTACGCTGTTTTATACCTGATAGTCTTCCTGCTTAAACAGATCAGATGACAGTTTTTCTTTACTGTTTCTGCTATTTCTACTAATTTATCAGATTTCAGCTGATATTCTGCTGGCAACCTTAGCCACTTTGTGCCAGCTTTCAACAGGAGTTTAGCATTTCTGTTTTCTTCTAATTCATTAAATTTTAGCAGATTGTCTGCAGTCAATTTCAGCTTGTTTCTGCCAGTTTTCAGCTAAAAAATTTAGCTTTCAGTATTCACACTGCATTTTCGCAGGAAATGCAAATTTTTCTAGTCTGGAATAAACTTCCAGAAAACTGTAAAAGCGCTGAAACCCTAAGTTGCTTTAAATCAATATATAAAAATTATTTTAGAGTGGCCTTTGACTGTGCTACCTAAACATTATTAGTTAGGTTTTCTGTCCAACTTTCCTTTAATTTTCTTATCAATCATTTTATCATAATTTTTTTAATTTTATTATCATCTTTGTGATTAATTTTTTATTCTATTTATTTAATTATCTTTATGCCACTGCAATGTACTTTTCCAGTTATGTCTTTTTTTATGTACAGCACTTTGAATTATCTTGCTACTGAGATGTGCTATGTAAATAAACTTGCCTTGCCAACCCTATTGTAGTTTACTTGTTCACTGAGCACAACAGGCAAAACCCACTGGTTTTCTGACTTGGAACCTAAACATAGTTACCTGCCAAATTAAATTTCCATTTAGCTCAGCTATTTTTAGTCCATAATCCTATCTAAGAAGGAAAGTATGATTCGAAATAGAATCCTCAATTATAGGTGGCCATAACTAAACTCAACACTGCAATTTGAACCCAGAAACTGTAAAAGTTTAAATAAGGCTTTACTTAAAAGATCCATCACAATCAAACTGCACTTTGAACAAAAGTGAGTCTAGGTTAGAATCTAACGTTTAAAGCCATCCCAGACAGCTAAGATCACTACCATTTATGCATTTTAATGAAAACAATAAGGCCACATTTTAATAGCAAACACTTTTTCAAATATAAGAATCTGAACTATTCATTGTAACAGATCAAATGTGTTCATTTAAAGCATTTTTTATTTAAGACAAGAACAATGACCACGTTCTTAAGCATATACATAACTAAATATTCCACTGGGGCAGAGGGATGGGCCCTCAGGGCAATTGAGCTTCCTGTATAAGCCTTTTATGCTCCAGTGGGACAGGTCACCATGCGATGCGGAGAAGTGGGGGATAGGGCTCATGGTCTACTAGGTGAGCGGGGGGTAAACACTCCTGATGCTTCAAGCATGGTCTTTCTTCGCGCTGTCTCCTTGGCTACATTGTGGTTTAGCCTCCGCAAACGTTCCTGTAAACAGAGAATTTAGAACTGGTTGTGCTTTATTGTTTACAGTTTGTATTTTGCAGCATGTTGAACAGTTACTAACTTTAATTATCAACAAGGAGAAGAAAGAGAAGAAATGTCCATTGGAATGACTGTAGTTAAAATAGTAGAAATAACGTGTGTAGCAGTTGTGGTAGCCATAATTATGCTACTAATCATGAATATTATGAATGTCTTTTAGTCATAACGGACTGCTTTGTGATTAAGTGACATTGATTTCATCTGCACTGAGCTCCTAACTTCTAAGTCAGTGTCATCAAATCCTGATGTGGATGCATGAATATTTCCACTTAGAGCAGGAAATGGGATAGAGTCATTCAGGATGAGTTGATGGAAAGGAGTAAACAGTTGTGCTTAAAGCTGTCCACTTGTAGCCAAGACTCCTTAGTCCAGGTTTGGCAGGGGCTTAGAGAAAGGCAGCTGTTGGTATGTTGTAATGATCCAGGACATGATTATCCTAAATTATTGAAAAAGGATTTCAAAACTTCTTTTGTTTTTTGAAGCCGTTTTACCTTTCATGCTTAAGGCTTCTTTATTTCAAATCGTAGTTCAGGTGTAAGCACAATTTAGACTACTTAGTGACCGACTCCTGTCCTGGGAGCCATTAGGGCATTCTTGGGGCTGAAAAGCAGGCAGTTACCAAGAAAATAAGGCTAAGTGGCTCAGATAAAAAAAATCTAGGAGACTTTAGTCAACTGGTTCAAAAGCTGACTAGAACCTTACTGGGTATAGCACGTGATCTAAATAACATAGACAGACGTGGGGGCTGCACTGTGGCTATGGTTAGCACTGCAGCAAGAAGGTCCTGGGTTCAAATCCCATCCTGGTCTTTCTGCATGGAGCTTCAATACATAGGTTCTTTCTGGGTACTCTGGCTCCTACCACAGTCCAAAACATGACTGTTAGGTTAATTGGTTATCTTAAACTGCCCTTAGGTATGTGCATGCATGGTTGTATGTTCTGTACGTTTCTGTGTTGCCCTGTGATAAACTAGCAACCTGTCCTGAGTGTACTCCAGCTCTTGCTAAGTGACTGACTCTCGCCCTCCAATGACCAGTGAAGCCAGCTCTAGCCATTTTTGTGCCCTGGGTGAGATATGTTCGGCAACCCCCAGATATCGTATCTACAGTAGCATTAATAGACAACTTTGCTTAATTATAATTAAGCTAACCTAATGACATTTAGATCCTCGGCATAAAACAAAAGCAGACCTGCAAAAAGTACTGCTGCATAAAGCACAAATAACCTGGCAGGGGGAGATATTCCTATGAAACAACATTTAGAGCAGCTGTTCTTCACTATCAACAATGGTGCCGTCTCACAATTTAATTTCACAACAGTTAAAACAAGAAAACATTTGGCTTTTAGGCAACAGGAGAACACAAAATATAAATAATTTGCCTGATATAGGGTAAAAAGATATGCATGAGTTTTTAAAAAACAATTATCTGTTTATTTTCGACCTGGTATGGCCTCTCTTTGGCCTCCTTACAGAGGAAATGCAGTCAAACAGCCATTCACCAGGTAAACTTGTACAAGGTATTCTAACATCAGTTCACAGCTGTTTAATGAGAAAAACAAAACAAGCTAGTCTCTGATTAGTAGTTTCCAATTCCAGTTAAATAACTGAAAAAGCTTTTTTAGAAGGCTACAAAACATAAGCTGAGTTAAGCTTGTAAAAACAGAACCCTCCAGCTAACATTATTTGACTGTAACTCAATTAACATGTCATTGGGGGTGGTTTTAAAAAAAAATTGCTAAATTTTACTAATCACTGTTGATTCTCTGAAGGAAGGTATGGAAAAGGTTTTAGTCAAGTAAAAGAAGGTCCAACCCAAAGAACTGCTACTAACCTGTGCATTCTGTAGAATATTGTTCACAAGCACTACTCTACGCCTCGAATTAAGTAGCTTCTTCACATAAGGATCCAGGTCTAGTGCAACCTTCTGGTGTTCATTTATCCTGAATAACTCTGTGAAGCACATACAACAAATATGATCATTAGTCAAGCTCCCTTCAATTGTTCTTTCGACGCATGTTTTGCTGCGTTCATAAAGCAGTATGATTATATACTGGCCCTTTAATAAATACAGTTTAAATCAAATCTGATATTAAAATGAAAACAAACGAAAAGGTTACCTGTTGCCAAGTTGTCTATATGCTCTCTCAATTCCACTTGGCTTTCTCTGCAAAAAAGACAACTGTTACAATAGCTCACAAGAACAAAATGAAATGTAAAAAAAACAACAACCGAAAAACAAGTACATTAGCTTTTCTAAGGTTTGTTGTAAAAACTAAAATGTCGTGCGACAGTTACACATTTGAGAGTACTGGGTTCTGATCCGAAATCCGGTTTACCTGACCGAATTGACGTGTACATCCAGCTGCTGGATCGCTGGTTTGATGAGCTCGAGCAGCCCTTCAGCTACAGGATCGCCACCGGGCGAAAGTTCCACCATAGTAACGGCAGCCATTCCGCTTAGAAAGCAACAGAAACATTCAGGAAGTCACGTGACCGTGACGCATGTGGACGATCACCAATGCTACGTTCGATGGTAACACGGGACTTGAAATTTAGAGGTTCACATGTACAAAAATCAAAGTAAACGCCAACAGAATTCAGATATCAGCCGCAACTTTCGCACTTTATTACCTCATAAAGCTAGCTTTCT
Organism: Crenichthys baileyi; assembly: GCA_036173005.1. Taxonomy (NCBI): domain Eukaryota; kingdom Metazoa; phylum Chordata; class Actinopteri; order Cyprinodontiformes; family Goodeidae; genus Crenichthys; species Crenichthys baileyi. The sequence goes on along the minus strand of JAHHUM010001376.1, from coordinate 30,776 downwards.
AAGCAAAAGTCTCATTTTTGGTTATTTGCCTCAACCTTAATTATTGTTTTTATTGTGATAAACTAAATGCATTTTAGACATCGTAACATTTTAACAAATGCATGTCTTGATTTGAGTATATGATAACATGAATAAACTTAGTTACGAGATAGTTTGGTGACGGAAGTGTTAAAACCTCAAAATGCACTCGGAACTGACGTGAATCTTATTTGCTGTATCCACGTTACTGCGTACATTGAACATAGCTGCCTCTCCATTTTCCACCCCAAATCCTCCAAGCAGCACCATTTTAGCCACATAGGTGGTTGTGCCGATGCGGTACATGATTCTTTAGTTTTTCCGTTAACTGTCAGCTACTTATACTCATTTTTTACCTTATGCAGCTACTGAATAGGAAACCAGTCTGTTATTTTTCCTTTAAATCGAGTATCACAAGGATACCAACAGGAACACAGAGCGCTGGAGCTAGCTGCTAAAGTTAACCGCACCAGATTCCGTAGTCCTTTCTCGACCGACGCAGCATCAACAGTAAGTGCAAACCACGCTTCTACTAGACAAATCGAAACACTCAAGAACAAGTATATAATTCCTTGAGGTACAAATACCTTCTCTTTTTAAAAGCATCTTTTATACTGGCAGTACAAAAATATCCGGTTAATGAAGCATCATGACTGAAGAAGAAACTGAAACTAAGCGGCTGTTTGATATTGTACATTTAGTTCATGTATTTTAAGTTTATAGTATTGATTAGTAAATGCATAAAATGCTCGCATCAGAAACCAGAGATGAAAAAAAAACAACTTGTTCTTTTATTTATTTATTTCAAAATACAGAATGTATAATTAACACACTAGCCGTTTTCGTTTCTGTGGCGAAAAAACTGCTGAACAAAAGCCAAGTTCTATATTCATATGAACTGAGCGATATTTCAGCTTCTTAAATTTGGACCTTGGAGGCTTTTGTTGTTAAGGAAACATTATTTTAAGCCATGCACCGCTTTGCTTGGTGTGTGAAGATGAACGCACTGGAGAAGGATAACGCTTATCTGAAGGAGAAGGTGGAGGAACTCGAAAATCTTAGCAGAAAATCCAATCTGTATTAATGTGCCAGAGAAAAGTGAGAAGAACGACATGGTGGCCTTTGTGAGCAGCAGTTGATCCCTACACTCGGGAAGGAAAACATTCCCACGGCGCCAGTGGTGGAGAGGGCACATTGAACTCCAACAATTCGCAAAACGTTTAAGTCTAATCCACTAAGACCAGTCCTGGTAAAGTTTGCAAACTTCCAGGACAAGCCGAAGATTCTACGTTTGGTCAGGGAAAGGGGATAGCTTGTCTACGGAGGAGTGGCTGTCTTCATTTATCCGGACTTTACTCCACAGATGATGAAGAAACAGCGTGAACTTGACGAGGTGTAAAAGAAACTTCATGCCGCTGACATTAAGTACTCTTTGCTTTATCCCAACATACTGAGGATTATGGTGAAAGGAAAATCGAGGTTTTTCCGCAGCTCCAAAGTAGCGGAGGTATTCCTTCGAGAGTTTCCTTCTGGAAGGCCGACGTGAGTAGCGCCCTCTTCAGGGTGTAATGGCTGCTCCCGTGCCTGGACATCGACTATATTTGGCAAAAATTAAGTTGTATTTTAATTTGCAATATTGCTCTGAGAATGTTCCTTTAGACACGGCGGGTGAAGTAAATACTGCTGTATTTGTTGTAAAGTGCTTGTCGTAAATGTTACACACAGTGGGAAAGTGTCGTAAAGAGACTGTGCATCGATATGAGATAAAGAGTCATTGGATGATTCATTTTCCTTCTTTGGCACGTTTCCTTTAAGGAATACTTAAAAATAAACAGCGAAATGAATTATGTGTGAGTGTAGTTATCTGTTTCGTGTTATGTCTCTGTGTGTTGTCTATTTATGGCCCATATCCTCTGTCCATACAACTGCTCCTTCCAGTTCCATGTCTCTGAGCTAGAACATTATGCACAATTATGATAGTGATAACTCATCCTCGTCAGAGGATAGCTCTGATTTGAATGTAGATTTCCTTCTGTTTTCTGATTTACAATATTTAAACAAGGATTTAAACAATAATATAAATATCAGGAATAATTGTGCATATTATAGAGACACAACATTTAATGAAGTGATTACATCGGGTAATATGTTATCTTTAGTTCACTTTAATAGTAGGAGTCTATATTGTAATTTTGAAAACATTAAAGATTATTTGTCTGGGTTTAAATCTCCTTTTAATATAATAGCAGTCTCAGAGACTTGGATAAATTCAGATAAAGGTACAGATTTTCAAATGAATGGCTATGAAATGTTTTGCATAAACAGACAACATAGGAAAGGAGGAGGTGTGGCTTTGTACATTGATAAGAATATGGACTGTAATATTATGGAAGATATGTCACTGGCAGTGGAAGAAGTATTTAAATGTATAACTGTGGAAATGTTGTTGCATAAAACAAAGAACATGTTGGTAAGTTGTGTTTACAGAGCTCCAGGATCAGACATGAATTTATTTAGAGATTGGATAGAAAGGCTATTTACTATAAAACCAAATAAAGATATTGTGTGGTGATTATAATATAGATTTGCTAAATACAAGTTAACATAAAATGACAATGGATTTTACTGATTCAATGTTCAGTATTAGTCTGTATTTACTTATTACAAAACCAACCAGAATAACCGCACATAGTGCTACTCTCATTGACGATATGTATATAACATCTGGGATAAGGAAATAATCAGTGGTTTATTGTTAAACGATACCAGTGATCATTTACCCATTTTTATGGGTAAATGAGTCTGTTGATGAGCATTCTGTTGAAGCTCATCCACAGAAAGCCAAGAGTGTGTGGAGCAGTAATCAAAGCCAAAGGTGGCTACTTTGAAGAACCTAGAATGACATATTTTTTAGTTGTTTCACACTTTTTTGCTCAGTATATAATTCTACATGTGTTAATTCATAGTTTTGATGCCTTCAGTGTGAAGCTACAATATTCATAGTCATGAAAATAAAGACAACTCTTTGAATGAGAAGGTGTGTCCAAACTTTTGGTCTGTACTGTATATGCATGTGTATGTGTATGTCCTATTTTTTACATTAAACTCACAACCACAAACACGGCTTTGTAAATCATTTTCTCAATCACCTCATGCGAAATGATCATGGCGGTTTGAGGCTCACAATCTGGCAACTTTCACTGAGAGATGATCATTATATACTGTATGTATTAGTAATTTCCCCTGATCTGGCTGAACTGCGCCATAGTCCTCATGCAGGCTCTGCATACGTATGCAGTGCTTAAAAATGCCACAAAGTTATTGAGTTTCATTCTTCACGTTTTTATCTTCATCAGATTCTGCTAAACATATTTCTCATATTAGATTCACAATAAAGGACTGACACTGTTACTCTGCTTGGTTTGCACCTGCAGACTGTTATGCTGCTTCTGTCTTTCCTCTCCATAAAATCACTATGTCCCGCTTCCTCTGCAGTCCTTTCTTATACTTGCAGCTCATAGTCGTTATTAATTTGTGGCTTTCTCATAGCACCATTTTTTAATATAAATTGCACTTATCAGGGAGTGGGACTTTATCCATTACCATATGGGATGTGATATTCATGTATTCTTATTCCAGACTAGTGCAACCCTTCTTTAAAGACTAAGTGATGTCATTTTTGTCTCTTGTTTCTAGGAGTCTACAATCAAATTTCTCAAAATGAGTGCTGCTGCATCCCAAAAAGTGGTCCTGAAAAGCACCACCAAAGTGTCTCTCAATGAGCGGTGAGGCACCATGCACCCTGTCAGCAGTTAGTCATCAGAAGCAAAGATAGACTTTGGCTTGTTAAGATTGTAATCCTTTCAAGAGGCTGCTGTGGAGTACTGAACCCAACAATGGATGCTGTTCTGAGTCTTCCCAATGTGTGCGCTGCTCACTCAATGTTGTTGTCCATTTAAGAATTTTCTGACACATTGGCTGGATTAAATGTCAAAGTGGTATTTGGCAAAAAAGATCTGCCTGGGGTAAATGTCTTGTGTAAGCAGTGCATACATGTAGACAAGGGGTAAGCTGTTATTAAGCCTGTGCTGGAGCACACCACTGTCCTAAAAATGCCAAGGCAGGCTGTCATGTTTATGTAGCACACAGCGCTGTATACAACAAGTATACACGTTTTTAAGATGGGCAGGAGGGCTCAAAGAAGGGCCGCTCCATATGCTACTGATTCAGTAGCATTTTTTTCTCTTTCAACTCAGTGGTAATGAAGCACATCGTCCTTTAAACGCTCATTCTGTCATTGTTTTTCTCTCTGCTCAAGTCTCTACAAGACTCGAATACTCAGTCCGAGTCTGGACGTGACAATATCGGCCCCCTTTATCCCATTCCCCCTCTACCTTCCTGTCCAGCACTGCTCACATTCTTTAAAAGTCACGGTCCATGCTGTAAGTGGCTGAGTTGAAACTAATGTCCTGGGCCTCTGCTGCAGCCAGGTAAAATTCCTGCCAATCAGCTGGAGGCCTGTAAGTGGCAAATTGTAGCTCTTTTTGTATCTTTCTCTCTATTTTGGACTACTTTTTCACTTGTGTTTCTTTCTTCTTTCTAGTTCGTCTTTCCTGTGTAAATTTAAAATGCTAAGCCTAAACAGGAATCATTTAGCATTGTCATATGATTGAGAAAAAGTGCCATCTAATGAAACAGAAAAGAGCCCTGACAGCCTTTGTAACCACACCTATAATGTGAGAAATTACTTGATATGGAACCCTGCTTCCTCCTCCTGCTCTTTATATCCCATCCCCACCTTTTACTTCCTCCCTCTTTTTCCCTCCCACCTCTAAAGCTTCACTAACATGCTGAAGAACAAGCAGCCCACTGCGGTAAGCATTCGAGCCACCATGCAACAGCAGCATTTGGCTAGTGCCCGCAATCGCCGGTTGGCCCAGCAGATGGAGAACCGCCCCTCAGTCCAAGCAGCTCTAAATCATAAGCAGGTAAGGTGAATCATCAGATCCTTTGATTTCCTTTTCAGTATGGGGTGGTCCTGTTGTTTGTTCAGATACAAGGCTGACCCAGTTGTTGGGTTTTGGCTCTGTTACAAAAAAGGATTGAAGGGGGGGGGGGGGGGGGGGGGGGGGGGCAGGCATTTTTTACAAAAATGCCTGCCAGAGCCATTACAATGGGCACAACATTATCAAGTCTGTAGATGATCCTGTCATTGTGTTGCTTTTAATTAGCTGAAAAACGAGTAAATCACATTCATAAGTACATCAAACAACTTTTAAACAGATTATATGTTAGCGCACTAATGCACATTCTCTCACTCTCCATAAGTGTTTGTATCAAAATAAAAATGAATAAATGTCATAACCCAAATATGCGCTACAAAACATGACAACAAAACAGAATAGAGAAAAATCCAGTCTATTATTGAGCTCTGCTATTTGCAAACATTAGGATTTCTTATGCAGCTTGAGAGGAGAAAGAAATATGGGCTGAACGAAAACTTTGTGTCAGCGTATGCATTTTTCAACAGCAATAAAGTACATACCTCACTCTGCACTGATTTCCCTAATTGCTCACCTGAAACAATGTCAGCTGAATGTAAACATCACATTGACTGGAGAGAAATCACCTAAAGTCGAAATCCATCTGCCTTCAGCATTTAACCAGAATGCTAAAAAGCATATGAGATGCAGCAATACACTGCTACTGTCCTGAGAAGTCCCTCTGACCAGGAGGGATTTCCCTACAGCTGCGCTTTTATGGTGCAATCAAGTACATGTACCCTGGATTGTCTAAATGTCAAAACAACTCCAATATTATTTATACCTTTTTTATTCTGAAACCTCTGCAAAGTCTTATAGAAAATCCTGAATAAGAACATGGACCATTTTCAGGTGGTTTTATTGTTTGATAATCTATCAATCCAGTCAGTGGCTATAGCCTCTAATCCTTTATTAATCAGTCAGGTTTATAGTGGTCACCTTTTATTTGTTTCATCTGACTGAAGAGAAACATCTGTGGTTTTGCATACTGGAAATAATATACTTAATCGTTGCCTTTGTGTTTAGAATCAATGCAACTAGATCATGCAATACGCTTTTTTTTTTTTTTTTTTTTGGTCAATTTTTGTTTTAAAGGTGAAAAGGTGGTATTTTTTTATTTTATTTATTTTTTTCAGAACCATAAGAATTTTATACCAGCCTATCAGTGTTATAGCCACAGAATTAATTTTAATTTATTATCAAAATAGTTAAATGTGAAACAATATCACCTCCAGCAGGCTACAAATGAACCCAAATGTGATTACTATTGTGTATGTGCTGTAGAGTGTCAAATTCAGTTACACAGGGCAAAATTTAAACACAGTCTCAAGTTGATCATCTAACTCTATTACTTACCATTAAAAAACAGACGTGGGCCTTTGAGATTTAATATGTCATATTATTCATATGGAAATGTGCACTTTTTTCATTTAGCCCCATAAAAAATCAGAACAAGACAGGTTATTTATTAAAAAAAATTAAAAAGAAATCCGCTATATGCTTTTGATACAGCTTTGATTTAGTCTAATTTCCAGGTCACTTAAAATTGTAACGTGGGTCTGAGCCAGCTGGGGCACTAGTTTGACATGTGCTTTACTAAACGGAGTGAGAGAGTGCACATAAGGACTTCGCACAGACACAACAGATAAAGGGCAGCGATTGAAAGAGCACCCTTTGAAACAGACCGGGAAATTGATTTAAATAAGTCATATAGCAGTTATTGCACATGAAGTCGAACATGGCCTAAAGGAAAGCAGCGTGATAATCAGTACAGAATCTGTTTTACAAATCAGTCAAATCGCCAGTTGTGGACGAAGTACTTAACTATTGTACTTGAGTAAAAGTAATGATACTCATGGTCAAATCTTACTCAACTACAAGTAAAAGGTGCTTGGTCAAAAATCTACTCAAGTTAAGGTACTGAAGTATTCACTGTTGAAAATACGTATTCAAATACTTTTGAATAAGTATTCAAAAGTACATGCATTTAAAAGTACTTAAGTATTTAAAAGTACAAATAAAATTTTCTAATATCAGTACATTGCTGTATAATTTTCAGAGTAATATACAGAACCTTGTAACTTTCAGAAACCACCTGATGTATTGACGCGTAGAACCACTCTGCTACAAATTCTACACCACCTGTACAGAACTTCAGCCACAACAAAATAAGCTATTTTGATTATTACTTTCTTTTTAAAAACACCAAAAAGAAAACAGGAGAGTCTTGATTCTCCTCACACTTTCACTATGGAATAGAGGTTTAAGGTTGAATCTGTTACCACAAAGAAACTACAGCTCTGCTTTGAGAACTCATCCTACTGAACAACTTGGCCACATGGCGACAACTCACGCCTTTTAAAAAAAATTTGTAAACTACAAATAATGTCTGCCCTGAGTTTTTCACATTCGTGGAATGTCATGCAAACCTCCAAAACAGTGGTGTCCATGTTGCATGTTTTAGTTCTTCTCCCTGGAGGTAGTTACTACCTCCTCAGCATGTCAAGGTTCTGCATATGCCTCCTAATGAGCTACCATTTGACCCAGGTGTGCCAGGCGACTGTGGCTCAGTAGGAAGAGTAGTCGTCTTGCAATCAGAAGGTTGTGGGTTCGATTCCAGTTTCCTCCTGCCATATGTCGATGTCAAGGCACTTAACCTCAAGTTGCCTACCGCTCTGCGTATCAGTGTATGAATGTGTGAGCTTTAGTGAGTACGATTGGGTGAATGTGGCTCTAGTGTAAAGCGCTTTGAGTGGTCTGTATGACTGGAAAGGCGCTATATAAGTTCAGTCCATTTGAAATAGAGAGATAACTAAAACATCCAGGACCTGTTCTTAAGGATGAACTTTGGACACCCCTGTCCTAAAAGACATTTAGTCTTTCTTCAGCTTTACTATTCATACACAGTATCGTGTGTAAAAGTGCATATATTAACAGCAATAACTTAACACAAGTAGAAACAGGAGCACTGCTAACTAGGTACAGTCATACTTAACATAGAAACTTACAAAACAATGAATGTTCTGCACAGATGAATCTAGTTTGATACCTGAATTAACAACTTTTCCAAAGACAAACTTAAAATAAAATGGATATCAGCCTGGTCATAACATTAAACCGCAACCACCTTAACCAAAGTCGGTTTCATTTAAAGTGTTTATCTAAAGTGAAAAAAAAAGTTGGCTGACTTACCTCGATGTGCTTTATCAGGTTGGATGGTGAATTCTTAAATGCAGAAATGTAGTTTATCCGTGGCAAACAGAGAATACATTTAAACTGATAGGAACTATTTTTGACTCCTGAAATCTCAAACATCGAGCTAAGATATGGCCATGGGTGCACTGGTTTCTCTGTTTGCATTTCTTCAATGGTTTCCATTGCTTCTTTTGTCTGGTTCTGCTTGAAATGAAGATGGGCGATTACGTTCAGGTCGCGACAGTTAACGAGTATGATGTAAGCTATGAGCTACCAGTGTGATTGGTTTCCTATGTGAGAAACATAGTGTGTCCAGTTGCATTTCAAGGAAGAAAAACAGCAACAGCGGATTACAAAGCTAGGCTGAGCCAAAAGGAACGAGTAACGACTGGCTTCCTAGAAATGTAGTGCCCCCCCCCAGAAAAAAATTACTCAAGTACAGTAAAGATACTCAAAAAATTTAGTTAAATACAGTAATCAAGTAAATGTACTCCGTTACTGTCCACCACTGCAAATCGCACACCCTTTGTCAACGGCCTCAATAAGGACCATCATCCTACGTGTATGTCTGCTAATAATTACTCTTTTAAAAAGTGGAAACCCATTCTGCTCTTTTATCAGCTCCTGGTATAAAGAATTCTTCGTTTTGGTGCCTTGATGTCTCCCATCAGTTTTTCAGTCTAAGCCCTACACCATCCTTTAGTCTCATGAGTTTTCCAACCTTTTTCCTCCATTCGTAAGATTATCAGCTTCAGCAAAACCATAGCAAGTTTTGCTGGCAACCTAGCGACATCCCTTTCCTCCAGGATGACTGGACTGTTTCAATTCTCTTCCCTATCATTCCTCCTCGATGCCAATAAGGTTTTCATCTCGAAGAAGTAACATCTTTTACTCTGCACAGTTGTTAATTCTTGTTGAGTGGCAATTTGTTTTGTTTTACCATGATGCTGTCTCTCACCTGAAAAACAGTGTACTCCGAGTCTTCTGAATGGGTGTGGAAAAGCAAATACATGGAGCTAAATTGTGGCCATGAAGTGTGTTCGGAGAAAAAAAAATAAGAATAATAATTTAAACTGAAGAAAAAAACAAGTTGAAACTGGAAAAAAGTTTAAACTAGTTTTCAGATTGAAGGTTTTTTTTTCTTTTTACTTTCAGATGTTGTTTTCAGTTTAAAACGTCTCTCCCTGATCTGGTGTGGGGTGCAGGGACTTAGATGACAGGGGTGTGGAGTCATGCCTGACAGCTGAACACAGGGGCTGGACAAAACATTCCCATCTGTTGCATTCAGAAACCATAAGAACTGGAAATTTATATAAAACATCATCGGTATTCTGTTTATGTGCTTGGTTTTGAAAAATACATGCTTCACTGATCTAAGCTGTTTATTTTGACACACAACACAAATCTTGGTGGAAAAATTATGATATTGACGAATTTGCGCAGCATTTAAAGTCCATGTTGGACATTTCCCATGCTCTCAAGGTGAAGCAGGACAACCACCAGACTGCAGCAGGAGTATCTGACCACACAGCTCTATTCAACATGATCTCCTCTTCTGGTTCTTGTGGGTGCCAGTGACCAGGTAATAATAAGAAGGCTGGTTGTTATTTTATCGTACAGGGAAACAGAGAGAGAGAGAGAGAGAGAGAAAACAAAAACACTCGATACTTGAGCAGTTTAGAGAAACGGTTGGCCTGTCATGCATCGTGCTGGACTATCACTGAGATAGGTCAGCGAGTCCACTATATTGGAAGTTGCAACTCTGCCTTGCAAATGAATGGAATCAGATGCAAAACACGTGAATTTTCAGAATAAAACATTTACATTTATATGGACAGAGATGCCCATAAAAGTATTCACAGGTGCATTTGAACTAATTTACTGATGATTTTATGAACACTAAATAGGTTCATCATTGTATAAAGAATATTAAGTAACATCAGATGATTCAAACTTGCACATGATGCATGTCATGGTGCATGTCAGGCTAACTGTTTCTGTAAGCTGCTGAAGTATCAACTGTGAATGTGTTTGTTTTTAATGCTTCTCGCTCTCTCTGATGACAACCAGTCTTCTTATTTTTTACCTTGTCACTGGCACTGAGTTTATAGGACTGTTATTTGCCTTCCAAGTTTTAACTCTGTAACTAATGGGTTTAAAGCCAGCATTTCACATGGGGTTGCCCCAGGGTTGCCCCAGACTTGCTGGCTGCCCTTTGAGGTAAATTCAAGGCTACCACTATCCTTCCTCTGCAAATCCAATAATATCTTGCCATCAAATAAAGGAAGCATTTTGCACTTTTGATAAGTATAATTGTGTTACAAAGTTGTCCTTAACGACCTAAATTCATGTTAAGTAGCAGTTTCTGACCATAAAAACGAAACCTATACCAATTCATGATTTAACATTTACGTAAAGTGGATATTTTTTAATGCAGTTCATTAGGTAAAATTTTATGATCGGTTCTTTCAGGTTGACTTTTTGCCAGTATTCCGTATTTTGCTGTTTTGATTGTCACAAATGCATCTGCTGAACTCATGTCAGAGCCTAAAGCAACGCCTGGGTAAGGGTAGCATCCAAGCCAGATTGGGCCGGCCCGTTGGAGTTCTACTGCGTGGAGGACCTGCTGGGAGCAGAGGCGGCATGCGGGGAATGTCCAGAGGAGGATTTAGAGGAGTCAGAGGAGGAATAATTCGTGGAGCTTTGTCCCTGAGGGGTGTGTGTCCACAGATTTGCAGCTGATTAAACTAGATGATTATTTTGAGAGGTATGCACTGACACGCAATGACTCTTTATAATTCAGGAAAGCGAATGCCTGCAGGAGGCCCCATGCGAGGCCGGGGCATGGCTAACCGCCTGCCAATGCGTAGAGGAGGCCGCTACCGCGGGGGAGCTGCTGGAAGAGGAGTAATGTCAAGAGGAGGAGGTCGAGGAGGAGTAGCCAGAGGCAAGGGCTGACTTTCTATTTCTTTTTTTATATTACATTTTGTTGTTATACTTTAAGAGTAGTTGCCATCTCATCATGTAGAAGACTACGAGCCATAAAATCCAAATGTCAAATTTCTTTGTTGCTTTGGTCGTTGTCATACAGGCCGTGGCGGACTTCGTGGACGTGGTGGCTTCGCTGGTCGAGGAGGGCGTGGTCGTGGGCGGGGTAGAGGAAGTGGTCGACCACCTGTAACCCGTGAACAGCTTGACAACCAACTGGATGCCTACATGTCAAAGACCAAAGGTCACCTGGATGCAGAGCTGGATGCCTACATGGCCCAGGCAGACCCAGACAGCATGGAGTGAAGGACTGAACATAAACTGTGAAGCTGAAGAAGGGGTGAAGCTTAGTGTTAGATGGAACAGCTGGCAAAAGAAACGGTGTCACCTGACCAACATTAAACTCTGCAGCAGCTGCCAGTTGAAAGAACCTTTTCATTGTGAAATAGTACTGTCTACAGACCTTGATTGATCATTGGTAGCATTTTTTTCTATTTAGTCAAAACTGTTTAAAACTTGTAAAGTTACTGGTCTGTGATCCAGCAGATATCTCCCATCCACACATCCTCCACAAACTCCAACCCCAACCTTAACCCCAGGAAAACCAATTTCTAATTTCTTTTAAAAATAATTTTTATGTTTTCTGCTCAAACCTTTGGAGTAAGGTCATTTACTTATCTTAACACTTGCATTGGAAAACATTCTTTAAATTATGCATTTGTGTGTAAGCACACAGTTTTAAAACTTTTTTTTTTTTCATTTTATCTTTGAAAATTTATATTCTGGAACATTCATATTCCCCGAAGCAAAATGTTTGTTTTAAAATAAAAACTGTCTCTTTAGGTATGGTAAAGAAATTCCTTTCTAAAAAGTTTTCTTTCCACTGTTTCAATTAGCCTTTTTCTTTTGGATGGTATCAGTTATTGAGTTGCTTTAGAGACCTTTTCTTGTTACTGTGGATTGGTATTGAATAAATATTAACTTCAAGGGGTAAAGATTTAATGACCATGGCCAATCACTTCTGTACAGGCTCTAGCTTTTGAATTGAAAAATTTGCATTTAAAATAAGTCATTTTTTCCTATTTTGCAAACCAATGTCATTTTTGAAAGATTGCTATCACATTATTAGTATTTTTGATAGAAAAGGAGTGTGGTCCAGAGAGAACTGAGCCGAAAAGCAAACTAAAAAGAACAAGATCCCAGATACAAGGAGCTGAAATGAGTTTCCTCTGCCAGGCACTCTTAGAGATGGGATATAGAGCTCGGCCATCCACCTCAGGCTTTCCCCAGAGGAGCTGGAGAAGGTGTCTGGAGGGAGGGAAGTCTGGGCGTCTCTGTTTAATTTGCTGCACCCGCGACCTGGTCCAGGATAAACGGAAGATGACGAGTACAAGTCTTAACCCTTTGGCACACAGTGGTCACTACAGTGGACAGCTGTTTCAAAGTTATTTTTTCCTAAATGAAATGGTTTCTTCAGTGACACTGCATATCAACCTTTAGAATGCTCTCTGCTGCCCTGCTCCACTGAGGTGCGTTTAGTGGTTAGTTGTTTAGGTGTACTTCTTTTGGATCCAAGATGGTCGACAGACAGCCATGCTTGTTAACCAATGCTGGAATATCCTGCCAATTCTAACAAAATTATTCTTTTGGGTTTGAAATTTTCTTTTCAAATAAGTAGGAAATTGCGATTAACTATGTGCGTCCAACAAAGTGGACGTCAGGCATTGCTAAATATATTTTCAACATAAGTCATGTAGTTGATTCGTATTTTATTATGACTATTGTGGTTGCAGTTCAGTTTGTTTTGGGTATACCTAAAGGTTGTTTTTTTTAAATATACATTTTTGTGCAGATTAGGTGTGGTTTGTGTTTGTATAACTTATCTTTTTTTCATACTTTTACACCACAAGTGCAGCAAAGAATAGGAAAGACTACAGAATAGTCATGGAAATTCCCTCTGACTCCAGGGATGATCAGTGATCAGTGATCAGTGGATGATGAGTGGCTGCCAGAGAACAATAGAGACATAGGAGATGAGAATAATTAAGGAGATGCAGACAGTCAGGATGCTGACAGTCAAGATGATGGACAGGATGCACAGGTAGGTCAGCATAAGGGAGCTGTGGAAAATGTCTTCATGGTACCTGCCCAGATAAATGTTTGCACGGCACCTGCCTGGACTCAAGCCTATAAATTTGCCTGGAAACTCCAAGACAACGACTTTGACAAGGATATCCCAATTTTTCTAGGAGACTTTGAGGACATAAAGCCAAAATACCAGAAGGTGTTTTTGTCAGTTTCTTCTGCAGCATTCCACTTCTTGACTCATCGAAAGACCTAGGCATTTATGGCACAGGTACATGAAGAGCAAACAATGTGAAAGGAGCGAATCAGAAACTCAAGATTGGAAAAACAACTGAAAGAAGAAAGCAGAGGGGCCTGCTCAGTTGTCACCACAAATGGAAACATCACTGTCACACGTTGGCTTGATAGTTCAGTCATCCACATGGCATCAACTTGTGCTGGCCAGTCCCCTGAAGACATAGCCAAAAGATGGTTCAAGAAATTAAAAGCAATAAGTCAGTGATGGGACACTCATTGGACACCAATCAGTGTCCAAAGACCTTCTTAGTGGACCTTTTATAATCAACACATGGATGGGGTGGATCTTGTTGACCATTGTGTGGCAATTTATCCCCACAAACGTAAAACAAGCAGTGGAACGTCTGAGTGTTTTCTCATTTTTTAATGTGACTGTTAATGTCTGGATTGGAAAAGATGAATCTCCTCATCTTCAAAGCTGCTGTTGCTCATTTCACTGATAAATGCTGGCTCACTTCAGTATAGCAAAAGAGGATGATCCAGTGGGAACGCAACCTCCAGCAAAGCGCAGAACAGTGACCAAAGTACCCTGTAGGGTTAGGCTTAGCACAGGAAATCAATGGCCCAAGCTCACTCTGGTTAAAAAATGCAAACAGATGCCATGATGCTGGATGCACACGAAAGACATTATTCATCTGCATACACATGGCACTGTGCCCTGGATGATTTGATAACTTTCAAGGAGAATAGGATTCATAAACTGAGCATGTACTGAGGTCGAACTGAAAAAAATAACTGTTCTAAGAGACAGAGAGTTTTTGGAGATGCAGATTTTAGCGATGTAGTGACTGTTCTTGTTTCTTGTTGATAGTGTAATACCAATCCTGCATTCTTAAAAAGGTATGGAGACTCACAAAGGCTCTAGGTGACGGGTCAGACAGAGAGCGGTTGAAGACACCCTCATAAGGACCATACAAACAAGGCACGTGACGTCGCCCGGTACGGTGGAGTCAGGGTCCCACCCTGGAGCCAGGCCTGGGGTCGGGACCCGTCGAAGAGCGCCTGTTGGCTGGGTTGCTCCTCGCAGGACCCAGCCGGGCCAAGCCGGGTCCCGCAAGGCCCACGGGGAAAGGTGGCGGGCTGGGGTGGGTTTGCTTGTTGTCCCCCAGCTCAGTCGTCTCGTGTTGGGGTTTACCCCAGTGGATGAGAGGGTCGCATCCCTCCGCTTTCAGGTTGGGCACAGGTCTACGGGCCTACGGGCCGAAATGACCCTGGGCGTGGCGTAGTCACACTTGTAGAGGTGTGATCAGGAGGAATGGCCTCCCCGATCTGAATTCGAGTGGTGTTTCGTTATTGGACTTCTGTGCTAGTCATGAATTGCCCATGATGAACACCATGTTCAAGCATAAGGGTTTCCATCAGTGCACTTGGCACCATGACACCCTAGGCAGGAGGTCGATGATCGACTTTGTTTTTGTATCGTCAGACCTTCGGCCGCATGTTTTGGACACTCTGGTACAGAGAGGGGCTGAGCTGTCCACTGATCACCACCTGGCGGTGAGTTTGATCCGCTGGAAGAGGAGAAAGCCGGACAGACTTGGCAGGCCCAAGCGCATAGAGAGGGTCTGCTGGGAACGTCTGGCAGAGCCCTTGGCCAGGGATGTATTCAACTCCCACCTCCGGGAGAGCTTTGACCAGATTCCTGGGGATGTTGGAGACATAGAGTCCGAGTGGACCATGTTCTCCGCATCAATTGTCGAGGCTGCTGCCGGTAGCTGCGGCCGTAAGGTCTGCGGTGCCTGTCGCAGCGGCAATCCCCGAACTCGGTGGTGGACACCGGCAGTAAGGGATGCTATCAAGCTGAAGAAGGAGTCCTATCGGCTGTGGCGGCTCCTGCTAAAAAAATATTTTAAAACTGCAACCAGCAATTGTTTTGAGGAGAAGAAAGTGCAGGAAGCGAAGGAGGCTTTTACACCAGACTCTCACCGCGCCAGTGTTTGTTTGAAAGGTAACTTCAGTGTTATGGCCTACTGACTGCCCAGACTCACTCTGAAGCCAGTGGTATCTTACAATGTTGAGCTTGGAAAACCAGTAAAAAAAATATATTTGTCAGCTTAAAGTCTAAAGTTTACGCAGTTCTTATTATTCTAATTTGATGGCTGATTACGTTAATGGTTGTGATTGCTTTTGTTTAGAACGTCATCTGCACCAGTGAATTGTAGGAAATATACTTCTAGGAAGTCCGCTTAGATGCACGCTTAGCTGAAGTGTGGATTGAGGGCACAAAGGGGGCGGGGCTAAGGACCCCTCTGGAGAATTGGGACACACTACGCACTCGAACCCATCAACTGGAACGTGCAAGTCAGGAACACAAGGGTGGAAGTGTGAGTATTGGGACAGGGCCAGCGTATGCGCAACGCGAATCGGCTAACTCTGTGCTCCACTAACCAGCCTGAGATCACGTGACGCCAAGTCGCTGATGTAAATTCGTATTCTCATAGAAAAGAAATTGTATTCATAAACTGTTATAGCATATTGTATTCATAAAGAATAAACCACTGTTATGGATTTTCTTATCAAAGTGGGAGAGAAATTAACTCATTAAACAAGAGAAAGACCGGACTTTATCTTATAAATTTATTCAAAGGCATTACAGCGTTTGAAGACCCTGTCACTGAGCTTAGTCAGTGAAGCAGTGCCCCGAACAAGAGTTTACAGACAGTATTTAAACAGTATGTTGGTGTTACCTCAACTTAAAAGAGTTTGTGCTTTATGGCCCTAGACCCTCCTCGGGTCAGAGGTAACAAAGTCATTTATTAGCGGACCATCTGCTCTTCCTGAGACACAACCCTCCAGGATGTGTTTTAACCATTAAACTTCTGATAATGGATTTTACAGCTTCCTCCTCTAAACACAGATGTCAGAGGAGAGAGTTAACTTAAAGTTCATACACTTTGGAACACCTAATAAAAGAATTTCCATCACACTCCCCCCTTGTGATTACAAGATAATCATATAAAGGACAATTCTACAAAACCATCCCCCAGGATAATAATCAAAATAAAACCAAGAAAAACAATATATACAACACTTTAAAATAAACATCAAAGTCAAAAAGAAAAATAAAATTACTCCAATCTTTATTACCCAGGATGTCCAACCACCCCTCTCAGCTAACAAGTAATCCAAAGCCATCCTATTTTGCAAACTCATTGTCTAAGAGCTTGCTGCTCCTTGGTCAGAACAGTGAAAACTTTCTCTGTTAAAGCAGTAAGATTTCCTAACTAAACTAACAACTCATATCTAGGAATAAGTGTACCCAAAATCCCTTTCCTATATGGAATCCTAGCTCTCTTATGCCGTTTGAACATTGTCTTCCTTTCTAATAATGGGCTGATTGAATGATAAGTTGACTGTGGGTAGTAAGTGAGCTAGAGAACATACTCCAGACCAATTAGCAGGCAGATACAGATATGATCTTTTCCACACATCCAAACAATTTTTTTTTTAGGACACGAATACCCATCTCTACCAGGAAAAGTAACAAGAACCCTGGTTAATTTACCTGCCAGGCCATTCAATTTACTTCCATTCGGTAAGGCTGCAAGATTAAGAGTTAACACAAAGGGATCTGGGCCCGAAGATCCTGAAATGGTATAAGGAGCAGGACATGGCTTAAATTTATGTCTGTTGGTTAAAGCACATGAAACAGATATAATAGTTTTGCAACCCTCTGTCTTTCCAAGTAAATAAGATGTTTTCCTCCTGTGCAATACAAATATCTGGATTAATTCCTATTACCCCAAAATCTATAAAGAATTCCTGTAGCAGCACATATTAAATTAGTCTCACTAGAAAATCTACTAACATTTCTGCTTTGCCTCACAATGCAATTCCTCACCCAAGGAAAAATAACCTCCACCAGCTGGTTATGTTGGCAATCTGGAAAGAAAGTAGTTAGAATAGAAGCAGTTTCAATAGGAACAGGTACCAAAAATGGTTGCTCATTAATAGCACGTCGAATCAAACAACAAACATAGCAACTGTCATTTCTTATCTTCCTCACAGTTTGATGCATCAGTTGCCACCAGACATTATCAGTATGATCATGGTAGTCAGGAAAGTGATGAATCTCTCTTCGAATCAGCTGATGAGTATTATTGGCGTAATTACTCAGATTAGTCACACATTGTCTTTGCTGTACTTTTTCCCAAATGAACACGAGTAATAAAAATACTTAAAATACCAATCATCAGCATCAGAACAGACCATCTTCCATACAGCTGCATCGTGACCTTGAATTGGAATGTCCTTTCTTCTGGTACTGAAAGCAAACAGTTTTTTCCCCCTTTTTTCAGAGAAAACAAATCATAACCAAAATATCCTGAGTGGCTTCTGCGCTTCAAGCTGCCCTGTTACCAAGCTGGTACAGGTGGGCAGGTAGGAGGTTCAGAACCAGGATGCTGCTCACGTGGTGTTCCCATGAACACCTTCCAGTGTAGCATAGACCCAGGTAACATGCTCTGCTACCTTGACAACAGTGTAGGATCTGATATGGGCCATTCCAGCATCTGGACTTCAACTGAGTTCTCCTGGAATCAAGGAGTGGAGTTTGGAAGTGGCTGTTTTCAGCAATGCAGCTTTCGCAATCTGTGAAACTTGAAAAAGCACAGTGGACAGGTTTTGACAGTAAAACAACATCCTCTCTTCACACAAAGATGTGGAAGGTAGAAATCTTAGCAATATCCCCATGCCCAAATTAGGAAACCTGTCAAACAGCACTTCAAAAGTCTCAATTGTAAATGAAAACAATAAGCAGAGCCTTCACAGCCCTTGGCTATTTTTTTTAATTTCAAAGTCCCATTCTCAAGCCTAGGTGCTTAATTACATGAACTTCATCAAAACATCCAGCAAAATCAAAGAGAATTAATCTTCTCACTCCACCTGGTATACTAGCAGTGACCATCAGCTAAATATTCTGAATATAAGAAATGTGACATATGATGTTTAAGGAAGGCCTGATAGTTTCAGAATACCCAAAGAAAATTTGAAAAATGGTCTAATCTGTGGAGATGTAAAATTTCACAAAAGAATCAACACCATACTTGCAGACAGGTTTTCAGAATGTGATCTTAGGGAACTATGCACCATTTATATAAACAAAGTTCAACGTCTCTTTCGCATTGTCACTAAGTCCTCACTGGAGGTATGAGCTACCCTTTTTCCCATGTGTGCTAAAACGTTTGTAATTCCATGTTTCTTTATTCTGACATTCCCCTCTTCTGACGCAGGGTCCAACCCATGCGACAATCCAGCAAAAAGTTTAAAAAAAATCTAGTCACCAGGATCACATTACATAAAACCACAGAAATGAATTCTGACATAACTATGTGTCACTATGAAATTACCAAAAGCAACATAAATACAATCCAGATGTTTCTAACTGCCATTCAGTTCCATTAACAACAAAAAACAAACTTCAGTTGTTGCACAGTACATCAATGTCTCACTTAGAAATAAGTCACATATCATCCTGTTTTGTCCTGTATAAAGATGAGTATTAGATTAATGGAAATCTAATGTAATTTTGATGCATAAACCCTACAAATCGAATCTAATAAATAATTCCCACCAAGTATGAAGTCATGACTCTGATTCTTCATCAAAAATATATTCCTTACTTTTGGCATATCTTGAACTGTCCGCTAGCTTAATGGCACCAGGGAAAACTTTCAATCTAATAAATCACCAATGATCCTTCATGCAAAACAAATTCTTTAAACTAGTTTAAACTATTTCATTAACCTTTTAATAGTAAAACACATAAATCTAAATGTTATGCTACATCCTTAATTATTATGCAAAAACATGTTAAGGCAACAATCACTACAAGCATTTTGATTCTATTGTCTTCTTAAACATGTTTAAAACTCAGGAAGGGAGGTGGCTGAGTGTCACCATGACAAAAAAAGGCGTGCAACAAACTCTGGTAGAGGCAGTAGTCAGGCAGAACTAGCCTCTTCTGGCAGCCTATAGGCGGGACCTTTTTCACAGGTTTTCTTCATTTCAGCCCATCTTTAATGTACCTTAAATCTGAAACTGTTAACACACCTACCTCAGAAGACAAGCTGCTTCTAATCTCTGAAACCCAAGGTTTTTAATCAATCTGGGATTTAGAAACATTATTCTAACATGCATTATTATGTCATGCAACCATAAACAAAACATTCAGTCTCAACAAAACAAAGACAAAAATCAAGACAGACAATGGGCCAAATTTGAAGGCTTCAAGAATTCAAATAAAATTTTACAATCTCTTTTCAAAATATGTTTTCTCAGCCATATCTATTAATGCTGTAATTGTCATAATGAAATTGATCAATCTTCAGGATCCTTTTTAAGATGAGTGCACATAGTCCAAAGAGATCTCAAACTATTTAGAAGCACAGCAACAGTTTTCTCTAACATGAATCCAAATTTACTGATGCTGAAACCCTTTGCCAATTCTTTATACTGTAACTCTGTAATAATAATAACTGGCAATCCTTAAGAGTTATTGTTATAGTTTCTCTTTATGTTTGGCTCATTTTGATCCCAGCTGTATTCTAAGAATTTCTCTGCTGAGCTAAATGCAAAGAATATTTTATAGTCGGCGTTGACATCTTTAAGGCATACCCAACAAAACAAAACTGCACGGTGTTAAACTTAACCACATAATTAAGATAAGAATCGTGATCTCCAAAACTGGACTTTGTTCCACATAACGTGTTTCAAAAGGAGAGAGCCAACATCATTTTCTTTAATTGGGCTATTAAATATTGAGAGTTGGGGAGTAAATTATTACTTAGAACCCCTCTTTATGCTATCAAATGCTGATAAATGTTTCAATATTTTATTTCTTAATGAATCTGACATGACCTTTGTGTACTCCTAGGTATTCTTTTAAGTCTTAAAACCCCTATGAATCAAACAATGGAGACTGTGTTTAGGAGCCGACCGTTCCTCTTAAGTGTTGAGAGAGCCTTTATTTCTTTTTTTTCCTGAAAATAAAGGATTTTACTTGTCTTTATTCATTCGAAAAACTCCATCCTTGGCTCCAAAACAAAATTCTTCAGTCCCCAATCTATTTCCCAGAGTAAAATTTTTTTTGTATTATTGCATTTCAAAGCAGCACCAAAATGACTGGGACTCATCATTGGCTTAGATGCGTTTTTTAATAGGATCGTTCTCAGCCTTTAAGAAGTATTTATAATGTTGATGACCCAAATCTATGGCTCCCACGGCTTCAAGAGTCCAGGAACCACAGGTTGAAGTACTGGGGCCGCACTGGAACTCTGATTGCTAGCTTTCTTCAGAGATTGTAATGTCATTTGGGGGGGTCTCGTTATAATGGATTCCCCAGTGACTCTTGTTATGTTTGTTTTATTTAGGTTTCTACTTGTATTTGATCTATAATCAGATTAAAAAATTTACCTATTCCACAGCTCCTAATTTACTCAGATCAGTATTTACTCCTAACCCAGGTAATAAGAAGCTTCAGACAAACATTTGCTAAAAAAAATCCAAGCCCAAAACAAAAAACAAAACACGATCTGTTTGTTAAAATAGAAAAAGCATGCTTAAAAATTTGTACTGTAGTGGGGAATAATCCACAGTTTCAAAGGCCTTTTTTATCAGAGACTTTTAGGGAGCATGAGATTAGTTCCAATGTTGTGTGTGGTACCACCCCCCCCTTTGTCGCAATCAATCTTTCTTACTTTCAGAAAATAACCCATTCTTCCCATTCTCATTTAAAGGTTTTGTTTTGGCCAAAGGAAAATGTTTTTAACTAAACCAATTACTTTTTAAAGTTTTAGCTGGTGATTATCCTTTAGAAACGAACAAGTGTTTTGAGATGTTTCTATGCAACACATAAGTGATTAGGTTTCCTTCCTTCCACGAGGACAAATAACTGCAGAACAGCCTTTCATATTTTAGTCAGGATCTGATAGAAGGGTACAGTGTAAATCAACATGCTGCATGAGTCAGAAGAGGGAGAAACAAACTAATATAACCTCTTCCCCGCAGCTGCTGTAAAAAACAATGAATTTGTACCTTCCATGAAGCGAAGTTAGCACTTGGGGACAAAACTGTCCCCCCGCACAGTACGTGGCTGTGTCCATATACTGTAATAGAACATCTCAGTAGAACTAAGCCTGTTGTTGAAATGAGGTCTCTACCCATTAGATTTATGGGATACAAACTCTGACAACAGAAACATGCCTGTAGGAGAGCCCATCAGGTGTTTACGCTGCTATGGTGGTTTCAAAATGTTCCTCATGAGACCTGTCCTGAGAATAACAGTAGAAATACATGATTAACTGCTGATTTTTGGAGATGGAGGGATGTACTTCCTCTGCTTTTGTAATAACTTTTAATACCTAGAATAAATTTCACCTTGAGTATTCCTATGATGAAAAATAGTTTTGCTTCGCAAATAATTAACTGGAAAGAAATCAAATGAGCTAAGTTATCACCCTTTTAAAAAATACTTTTTTAACCCCTAAAAATAATTTTTTAACCCTTTCTAATCTAAAAACATCAAGCAAGCGTCACATGAGCACGGTTAAAAAATTTTTCTTCGTTGCAAAAAATAAGGAAAAAGTTTTTTATGCAAAGGTGGTGTGTCCCCCCATCTTTTTAAATTTTAAATTGCTCGTCAAATCGCTGGGTGCCCTTTGGCACACATTTCCTTATCAGCCCAAAAAAAAAAACCGGGGCCCTTTCCAGGGTTTTGGGTGAGACATTCACCCCTTCCTTGCCCCCTTTAATTTCTCCAGGAAGGGGAGAAAAAAAATTTGCTCCCCCCGGGTTTCCCCTTCTCCCCGCATAAGATGTGCTTTCAATAAAAATCCATGTTGGGCTTTTCTGGCTCCGAAAAAACAGCGTGAACGTTTCCATCTCAGGGGGTTTTGGGGGCCAGACTTCTTCTGAGTTTCGTTTTTTTGGTGGAACTCACCGGGTAATTTGCAGCAAGCGGGCAGCAGACCATCTCTTTTTTCCGGGGGGCATGCTGAAAAAGCGTCTCTGGTGGATTACCCAGGGGGAAGGGGCGGGTTTTTCAAAAGCCCAAGCCCTAAAAAAACGCAGATGTTCCCTCAAACCCTATATGTGTATTTTGTGTGTGTGTGACAGAAAGAAAGTTTAGTATGGGTTTTCGATTTTGACACAGAAATATTATCGTCAGTCAGTCAGTTGTCCGCCCAACTTCCTTAAGAACATGCCCTATACCCCTTTCCCTAAAAAAACTTTTTTTTCCCATCTTAATGTCCCTTTTTCCTTTTCCCTTTCTTTCCAACTGATCACAGTTTTTAAAAGACAAAAAAAATTCCGGGCGGGAAAAGTTTTTAACTCTTTAGCCCCTTTAATTTGATGCCCCCTTGTGTTTTTTTAATCTTTTTTTTAAATTTTTTTATTTTTTTTTTCCCAATCCCCATCCATCAACGGTTTAAAACTTTAAACTTTTTAAAACTATTTTATATTTAACTATTTAAATTATTTACACTCAAACTTTCACCCTGTGGAAAAAAATTATCTTCCCCAAATTAAAACACATTTTAAAACAATCATCCCCCCCTTTTTTCCTTTTATTATTTTTTTAATCGCCGAGTCCTAGAGAAGGGCCCACCGTAATGCCCCATGTTCTGGAAACCCTTTTTTCCGTTCAGCGACCGTCAAACCGTCTGGCTTTTCTCCTTTTGAGGTGTAAAAAAATTTCAAAAAACCAACCCCCAAAAACCCTGGGGTTTTGGGTTTTCTTATTGGGTTTCCAAAAAAAACCCTTTCCCCGTTTTACCTTACAGGGTGACCTGCCCCTTACTTTTGTCCTCCCCCCTCGCAAATCCGGAAACCCAATTAATCAAATTAGGGGGTGGGTGGTTAATGTGTTTAAAAAAAAATTTATACATTATATCATACGAGCAACTTCTCACCCCGATACAGGGGTTGGACAATAAAAAAGAAAAACCTTTGGGTTTTAGACAAAAAGATCTCTCTTTTTTAATTTTTATCAGAATCTTGCTGCCCGCAAATTTTTAATCAGCTGAAAGGGTTTTAACTCCATTTTGTGGGGCTCCTGATATAACGAAAAACAATAGCCAGCCCCTTTTTGAACAAATGCATGGGGCCCAGTTTTTTTAGGTCACTCCCCGAATAGGATTTTTTCTAATTTGGGAAAGTTCCGGAGGGTTAAAGAAGGAAAAACCTAGAAACCTGTTTAGTATGGGATTTTAAATAACATGTCCTTGTCAAAAATAACACCAAGGTTTTTTACTTTAAAACGGATGTCCAATTTAATGCCAAACAAGGTTTAAATTTTTTGAAAAAGCAGTTTCTTTTTCGAATACTCTGGTCCCCAAAAACAAAAACTTTTTGTCTATCCCGAATTTAGAACAGAAAAATTTTAAAGTCATCCAAATTTTTTTTTCCCCAAGACATGCTTTTTAGTCCCATCTAAATGGGTTGGGGGTCATCAGGGTTCATGGATAAGGAAAGCTGAGTTAAAAGAAAAACCCGTGAAAAAATTTTTTCTATGCTGCCTGATAATTTTTCCCATTGGAAGCTATAAAAGGGGTTTTGGGCAATGAAAAACTGGGAAAAACCTGGTTTTTAGAACCCCAAAAATTTATTATACGGGGTAGGGCCTCCTTTTTTCGGCCCAAAACCGTGTCAATTCGTCTTGGAATACATATACAAGCCTGCCCCCAGGGCAAAGGGGTTTTAAGCCATTCTTTTGGGAGGGTGTGGCCCCGGTCACTACGTGATACTTTCTGGGGGGGAAAACGTTTCCCGACTCGCTCCCCCCAAAAAACCCCCAAAATGGGTCAATAAAATTTAGATCTGGGGCTGTGCGGCCATGGGAGATGTTCAACTTCACTTTTTATGTTCAAACAAACCCAAACTTTTACCAGTCTTTCTGTGGGATTGGTGCCTTGTCATTTCCCGATACCGCACCGCCTTCCCGGATACAATGTTTTTTTAACCCTTTGGGTGCACTGGGGCCCCCAAGAAAGGTTTATACCCCTTGGCATGATGCGCCCATCTACAAAATTTTGGGGCCCAAAGGGAATGCCATATAGGCACCCCAAACCATCACTGATCCCCCCCCATGTTTTCACTCTGGGCATGCAACAGTCTGGGTACGCTTCTTTGGGTTCTACACCGCTCCCCCGGATGTGGGGAAAACAGTAAAGGGTGGACTCATCGAGAACAATACTGTTTCACATTGTCCACACCCAAGATTTGCGCTCCTTGCACCCAAAACCACGTTTGCATTGGCTAGTGACCAAAGGTTTGGCTATAGCAGCCGTGTATATTTACCCTGTGGAGCTCCCCCGGACATTTCTGGTGGAAAAAGGAGAGTTGAGAGCACTTTAATTTGCCGTGATTTGGGCAGCCCCTGGTTTTATGTTTTTTGGATACAAAACCCGGGTTAGCACCCGAACATCCCCTTTTAGACATCCCCCTTTTAGACAGCTTCCTCTTGCAGTTATCCTTTGGTGTGGGTTCATCTTTTTGGTGGTATGCTGCATTACCCGGATACCTGGGTCTTGGGACTCACAAGACTTCTTCTTGGTCCAGACCCAGCAAGACGTGCACCAACAATTTGTCCCCTTTTGAACCTGGTTTTTCACCCATAATGTTTTTGGCATTTCAAAATTTTTAGCCAAATGTGCCTTCCCTGCTAATTGAACCCTTCACACTTGCTCTTACTGGTGCAATGTCAATCAATGAAGACGGCACCAGGCTGGTCCAATTTACCATGAAACCTCCCACACTAAAAGACAGGGTTCCCTTTCATTGTCCCCCCCGTGTATATTTTAAAACAAATTTTTTGGATCACACCCGAAGCGCAGGCGGGCCCAGGACTCCCCTCCATAAAATGGGGGGACTGAGGGGTCCCAGGCTGGCCAGGGGTCCCTTATCCCCTCCTCGGGTTCCTCTGGTGTCGGATCCCGTTCGTGACGCCAAAATCTGTTATGGATTTTCTTATCAAAGTGGGAGAGAAATTAACTCATTAAACAAGAGAAAGACCGGACTTTATCTTATAAATTTATTCAAAGGCATTACAGCGTTTGAAGACCCTGTCACTGAACTTAGTCAGTGAAGCAGAGCCCCGAACAAGAGTTTACAGACAGTATTTAAACAGTATGTTGGTGTTACCTCAACTTAAAAGAGTTTGTGCTTTATGGCCCTAGACCCTCCTCGGGTCAGAGGTAACAAAGTCATTTATTAGCGGACCATCTGCTCTTCCTGAGACACAACCCTCCAGGATGTGTTTTAACCATTAAACTTCTGATAATGGATTTTACAGCTTCCTCCTCTAAACACAGATGTCAGAGGAGAGAGTTAACTTAAAATTCATACACTTTGGAACACCTAATAAAAGAATTTCCATCATACCACAACTGTAAACTTGAACTTTGTGTTTGTAATTTCTTGAAGCTGTAACATTTTATTTTGTATTCTTATAGAGAAAATATACAACACCTCTTTTGGATTTTACTTATGCACAACTATTGACTAATATGCACACATTTCCATCTTTACACCACATTTTTTTTAAACATTTTTACCCCAAAACAACCTCCCTCCCTACACCGCGTCTCAAATAGGAGGACTTCTATCTCTGCTTGCGGGTGTCTTGCCAAGGTATTTTACCCACAGAATTTGTTCCCCGCGTGGGGAGCGAGCTTCAGCGGGAAGAGCGAACCAATAAACTCCGCCTCATTTTCAACAAACTAAAGTGTAAATCAGATTTTTTTTTATTTTTTGTTAAGGAAGTAAAAAAATTTTTCGTTACATTTCTTCATTTTTTTGGTTTTAAAACTGAAAATGTCCTTATTGTCAATACGGGTATTTTAGGGGATTTTTTTAACAATCAAGAACTTTTTGCCTAATGGATAATCAGTCGGGAATAAACTCATTGTCACTCAAATAAGGGTTCTAAAAGAAACGCCTGAGGTCTTTTCCCAAAATTTTCACGGAAATGCTATGTTTTGATTTATTAACTTCGCTTGTCTGTCTGTGAAACCAAACATCCACCTTCCTGAGTTCATCACAGCATAAAAGGGATTATAAACAGACCCCAAAAATGTGATGAAATAAACACTAAATAAGTTCCCGGG
This sequence comes from Crenichthys baileyi, assembly GCA_036173005.1. NCBI lineage: Eukaryota > Metazoa > Chordata > Actinopteri > Cyprinodontiformes > Goodeidae > Crenichthys > Crenichthys baileyi. The sequence continues at coordinate 4,045 of JAHHUM010001376.1, read as the reverse complement.
GCAAAATTTTTTTTTTATCGGGCAGATCTAATTCAGTGGACTTTATTTCAATCAAAAAGTTAAAACAGAATTTAAAAAAATATAACAATGTCAATGATTTTTTAAAAAAAATCTTTTTTTTTTTCATTTATTAGAATGACATGTTAAAAATTTATTTAGACTTCTCAATATGAATGTTAAAGTTTTACAGTTTAAAGCACTGCAGCCCATTTTTATAATGCTGACCAGTTTTTTTTTTTTAATCTTTCTAATGGTATTTTGACTTTGTCTTTGGGCAGTCATGCAGGCTCCTGGGAAGTATCCTCCATCACCATTTTTTTCAAACCCTAAAGGCTTCATATTTTTTTTTTCACTGTATCCTTAAATTATAATTAATGGTCTTTGTATTTTTAAAGTCTTTCTGCCCAATCTTGCCAAAGTCGGGCCCAAAAAAATTTCCACTTTTTTTGGGGAAACAGACTCAAATCATGCTGGCCTTTTCAGGTTTTTTACCCCCTTTCCCAAAAAGGGAAACAAAACAATATCCCAAAACCCTTGATTTTTGGATCGTAAAAACTTTTATAAAAAAATAACTACCCCTCAAATTTTGAACTTTTTAAGTTTTTTTAAATGTCAAATTTTTACAGGGGATATAAAAAATATCAGGCTGACCCTCCCACAAATTTTTTTATCCATTTCCAAAAAAGGGACAAACAATATCCCACTTTCTTTTTTTTTTAAATTTTAGGGGGAAACCCTTTTTTGGGAGGGCAAACCTACTCCTAAAACTTTTTGAAGCGGTTAGTTTTTTAAAATTTCCCAAAGTTACAGGGGGATCCCAAAAAAATATCAGGCTAAACCCTGCCCAATTTGTACCCCCTTTTCCAAAAAATGGAAAAACAATATCCCACATTTTTTGGTTTCACAAATGAACTGGAGACAACAGGGGTTTTAAACTGGGAGACATGAAAAATGGGGGGTACTCGATAATGACCGGTAAATTTTTAGGTGGACGGTGGGGAAAGGGCCGCCCAACCAAAGGGCCTGAATTTGATCTTAAAGGGGCCCAAAAAAAAAAGAGGGGGCCAAATTTTTTGGGTAAGGGCCTTTGGGGGAAATTTTTTGGGGGGACAGCAGACCCCTTTTACCTAGGCATAGAACGGAGCGGGTGGTTTCCCCTTTCTGTCCGCATAGCAATTGTTTTTTTGGCAGGGTGCTTTGGAGCCAGACCTAGTCTGGGTTCCAAGTTCTTGCCCTTTTTTGGGAAGTGGGGTTTTGACAGAGGGGGGAATCTGGTCGGGGAAAATGCTTTTCAACAGAGGGGGTTGATAAAACCCAGGGGGCCTCAAGGGGGACAAAAACCCGGTTTTCTGCAGAGACATGGCTTTTTAGGAAACATACTCAAACCCGGGCCGTGCTTTCTCCCCGGGAAATGGGTTTTGGTTGCAAAGGGGAACGGGGGGTGTTTTCCAAAACTCCCGGGTTTTTAAACCCCTCACATTGCCCTTAGTTTGAAGGGTGAAAAACCCCGAAGAAAAAACCGGGCCTTTGCTCCCAAGGGTGAACAAAAAACTCCCCAAACTTGCCAGATAAACTGAGGACCTCTGTCCCCAGATGATCTCAGTGGGAACCCCCCTAAAACGGAAAACGTGGTTGATTTAAAAACCTAGCTGTTTTTTTGGGGCTGAGGGGAAATCTGGTTAGTGCTAGAAGGGGACAGGCCCCTTTGGGAAAACCCCCATCTATTATGGACCTGATACAGCTTATTTCTAGAAGGAGGAAGGCCATTTTCAAAGTCTAAAGCGAAATGGGGAAACCCGGGGCGCTCGGGGCTGTTAAGGGGCTGAAGTAAACCAGCCCGGGGGGGTTTTTAGGAGGGTTTATTCTGGCACAGGTAGTGCAGGGAGAAACAAAACTGACAAATCCTGGTTTAAAAGTTGGGCCACCAGAATATCTGCATGAAGGCTATAGTGCGCTCGAACCAGGATCCCCCAAAACCCCGGGAGGAGTGACCCCACTGGATGACCTGGGTCGACAGCGTGGGACAAAAGACGACCCGGGGGCCCCCCCCTGATCAGGCTCCCCTTGTTGGGCATTTCTGACCTGATCCTCCAAGTCCTACTTAAGCCCCCACAACACAGAGGGCCATCCGTGGGTGATCGCTGGGAAAGGACTGCTCCCACCCCAGTGTCTAGGTGTCTACCCCCAAAAAAATTTGCTCCTTGGGATTGGTGTTTTTATCAGGACAGTGGAAAAACGTTGCTTTAGGTCTTGAACGCCTTGTCGTTCAGGAGACCCGAAAAAAGTTTTTTATTTGAAGTGAAGCTGTGAGGGGGGAAGCAAGGGGGACTGTGTCTAATGAAAAAAACGGTAAAAAAATTTGAAAACCCCCGGAACCGTTCAGCTGTTTATGTCCGAGGGGGAAAAGGCCAGTCCACAAAACTGATATCTTACTTTTGGGCTGGCTTTACCATCCCCCCTCAAAAATGAAGCCTTGTAAAGTCACAGAAATTCACATTTCTCCCTTTACAATAACGATTTTTTTAAGAGTCCCTTTTTAAAAAAAGCTCGAACGTGTTGGGATGTTTCTTAAATCCTTTAAAAAAATAGGATGTCATCCAGGTAGACAAAGACAAAAAAAATTTTATAAAAACCCTGAGGAGCGTTCCTAGGGCCTGAAAAAAAAACTGGGGCATTATCAAACCAAAAGGGATAACAAAATACTCAAAATACCCAAAAGGGGGTCCTTGAAACGTTTTCCCCTTCTCTCCTTCCCTTATTCGGACTGATGGTAGTGTTCCCAGGTCCAGTTTTTTTTGAAAGTGGGGCACCCTGGGGGGCCCCCCCGAATGCTGAATGGCAAAGGAAGGGAATACTTATTCTTGATAGTGATGTCAAGCCAAACCTCTTAGCCACAGTCCCAAACGTGAGATAGGCCGAAATGTAAGTCGTAGAGATCTGAAATTTGGCACACTGGTAGAAAACCAAGAAAAACCACACTCCTCAAACCAAGAAAAAAAGTCTCTTGGGGGTATGCCCTAAAATGCAAAGGAAGTCGGCCATTTTGGATCAAAGACTAATTTTTGGCCGTTTTTCACTTTTACTCACCTTGAACTTTAACAAACTCCTCCTAGGGATTTTGAGCTATCGGCTTCATATTTGGTCAACATGCAGTTAAGGCATGGGGGATTAAAAGTTACCAAAATCGAGAGTTTTCGGCCATGTTTAGGCGGCGTGGCCGGGGCACGAACCTGGCGTTCGCGCCGAGAGTGAAAAAATACTTTCCCAAAGAAATGCCAAATCACACCAAAGTTTGCGTAAATGAGGACCTTCGGGTTACCGACGATCCTATGTGGTCATATGCTGACATCATCAAAGCCACGCCCCCCGAGAACAGGAAGTCACGTTTTTTACAGGGAAAGGTCGCTATCTGCCTGTCTACACTCGATCTGTTTCAAACTGTGTCAGAGGACTGATAACTGGTGGGTTTAACTTCATTTGAAGCACAGTTACTTTTCATAAAAAGTGCGTGGCCAGGGTGGCATGGCGAAGTTTGACGTCACGCCATGGCCATACATTTGACTCTAATTACCACATAGATCATCTGATCTGCACCAAATTCAATATGATTGATCCTAGTCCAGTGCCCAAAAGAGATCTGATGAGATATTTTGTGGGCGTGGCCTAAGCGCTCCCTTGAAAATTTTTAAAAATCTGCCCCAAGCCATGCTTTGACCGAGGATTCTGAAATTTGGTACATATATGTAACTTCTCAGGACCTACAAAAAAGTTTTCTTGGAGAGTTGCTCCAAACCCAACAGGAAGTCGGCCATTTTGGATGGAATTTGCCAATTTGACCCCCGTTTTGCTGTTTCTATACCGCATATCTGAGCGAACTCCTCCTACAGCTTTTGACTTAGAGACTTGAAAATCACTCATTATACTCTTAAGGTACTGGGGATCTAAAGTTATCAAAAGCTTTTTGATACATCAAAGCGTGTGGGCGTGGCCAAGCCTCAAAATATGACTTCTTGCCATGAAAGAAGAAATTGTATAAACCCCTACA